>VFXL01000555.1:0-40001 GCA_009761765.1 Phenacoccus solenopsis | reverse complement strand
TATTCAAAATTTTCGCCATTTTAGATTCATTTTGAACAAAATTCAAAAGTTCATATTCTCGTCTGCCACTCATCTCATACAGAGTTTAGGTTTTCTAGGTTGATTTGATGCGGAGATACGGAATATTCAAAGAAATTTCATGACTCAAAACTTCTTAGAAAAGCCGTTTATTCCTTTAACTGATACTCTAAATTCATATAGGAAACTAAAATTTAGGTATGTTTATGTCTTCAGCTCGCTCTTTCATGTGAGCTATGTAAGAAAATTTCAAGTAATTTGCCTCTCCTGCTGCTCTACTCGAAATTTCAGTGATCCGCCATTTTGAGTCTTGTTCGAAAAACGAAAAAAGTACTTTACACGAGGATGCTTTGATCTAAATTTGTGCAATTTTCATCTATACCTGCCAGTGTTTGGAGGGCGAAAGAAAAAATGTTTACGTATGCATAATTGCGTATGTACATATAATTGTATCGTAATGGACATCGGCCAGTTAGTTGAAAGTATGCTGAAGGGCAAATACATAATTATTATATTATGATGATCGCCCTCCCCAGACCTCTGGTTTTAAATTAAAAACGCAGAGCCAACAACGACACCAGCGTTCAGGAGGTGAGATTTTCCTTTAATATGAAGTAAATAGGTAGGCACGTGAAATGAGCTTGAAATTTGTGTTTAATACAAAGTCACGGAGTGGAAAAATTCTGCGAGATATTTTAGATGTGGCGCGAAAGAAATGGAAAAATAATAGGGCTCGAATTAACGTTCTTCTATTACACGCGTGAAAATAGTGGAAGGGTAATGGAATTTTTAGCGAGCTTTAGCGAATATAAGCTTTTTTTTTTCCTTAATGAGAAAGCCTTGTAGTATAAAGTTTACGTATGAAATTCGAACACGAAATGTTCGCAGCAGTGTGCTCTTATCATTCGACGTTCTAACCGAAAATACTCGCTGGTTAAAAAGCATTTCTTGTACGTAAGAAACGCTTATTACCGCTAACCTTAGTCCCATAGCGTATAATGTTGGAGGATTATTTTTTTCGACCGTTTCACACTGCACCGCTGGTTGGTGAAATTGGAATAGCTTCGTTATTCGTACACGTTTCTTAAGTGGCGCGTAATTGACGAAAATGTATAATTTGATTTTAAAGAAAGACTCGACTCGATTGTGTGTAATATACACGTACATTCGGGTGATACGGGTTAAATGTTAGAAGGCGGAAATTTCGTTAATGATGATGTGGAAGCAAAGCGAGGCGCAGCATGGCGCGACGCTGCATTCTGCGTTCATATAGGACGCGTTGTTATTTTCGTTTGTTTTTGCCAATAAATTAGACTAGTAGCTCGGTATTCGGCGTTGTCTGTGTTAACAATTTTAACAATTATTTCGTCTCGGCGTTTATGCGAGGATCGTTGACTTCTGCCAGCAGTAATAGAAGTGAATTAATTTTTTGAAATGGGGCTTTTTGGAATTGCGAAATGCTGCTTGATATGAGTGCGGTGAACCCTTTGAGCTTTTCTCTGCGGTAATCTTTTATTTGCGCTTACGAGATGATACTTTTATGACGACTCAATAAATGAATACGCGAGCATTTGAAAATATCTGCGGCGTTTGCACGGGTAGGTGTGATTTGGCGACGTAAAATAATAGATGTTGAATCAGCAGTGGTAAATAATTCATTGAATTTCGAAAAATAGAAAATTTGAAGCTGGATGATTGTTGAAAAGGATTAATAAAAATTTCTGACACACTTGCTGTTGTGTGTATATTGTTAATATTCAATTTGAGCGCATCAACATATCCAAATTTAGCCCTCTGAATGGATTTGGAAGAGAGTTAGAAGCAGAATGACAGTAATAACTTTGAGTGAACAGTAGGGTGGGTCGATTTTCACTTTTTTTGGAAAATTGAGTGTGCACCTAGTTCAGTAGTTGCAAAATGATCCCAAAAGAATGTGAAAAAAATTTCAGCCCTCTAGGTTAATATTTACCCCTCCCATAATTGAGTCAAAGTTTGCAAATAAGCAAAGTTTTTTCAAAAAATTTGAAAAAATTATGTTAGACGTATTTAAATTTTTTGGGGTTTAAGCATCATATTTTGCCTTCCCATTTCCGAAAAATAAATAAAATGCCAATTTTTCCTCTATCCAGGGGTCCAAAAATATCTAGGTAGCTTGAAATAGTAAATTGTAATTATACTCATATAATGACTATTTTTGGGACCCCCTAATAATGCAAATGCACCACTACATTTATATTGTTTGAGCAAAAAGACTAAAGAATACCTTATGATTGTACTCAGCTACTTACCTCCTACACAATATTTAATTAATTATTAGCAAATAAATGATACTAAATAAAATGGAAAAACAGGTAAAATAGGGTATTTTAGCACATAGCATAGGTATTACCCCTGCATAGAGAAAAAATTGGCATTTTATTTATTTTTCGAAGTTGGGAAGGCAAAACATGATGCTTAAACCCCCAAAAAATTTAAATACGTCCAACATAATTTTTTCAAATTTTTTGAAAAAATTTTGCTTATTTGCAAACTTTGACTCAATTATGGGAGGGGTAAATATTAACCTAAAGGGCTGAAATTTTTTTCACATTCTTTTGGAATCATTTTGCAACTACTGAACTAGGTGCATACTCAGTTTTCCAAAAAAAGTGAAAATCGACCCACCCTAGTGAACAGCAGGTTTATTTCATGCGTACTAATAAATTTTAAGCAGAACCGAACTTGAATAAATTTAAAAAATGAAAAGGAATTTACATTCAGTAGAAAATTTATAAGAGTAATAAAAAATTTTTCAGGTATTTAGAGTGACAGGGAGAGCTGAAACGCAGAGTATGAAGTAGGGAATAGAATAGGAGTCCATGAATAATTTTTAAAACATAGGGTCGATAGAGCACTTTTCGAATTTATCTTCAAAAAATGCGTAGAATTAATGAATTTGTCATATTGTTTTTTTTTCCTTTTTTTTTTTTTTTTCAAATAATTTCTCCACACCTACTACTTCCACTACGCTCAATTTTTCCTCAGTTAAACTGTCTTGTATTCTATAAACTTTGGGGCAAGCCACAGGCCCAACATTATAAGTTGGCAGTAGTGTTATCAGATGATATTTTGGAGTCACACTTGTACTCGGCTAATACTCGCTTATTAAAAAATAGTTGTAAATTTTTTTTTTTTTTCATTTTATTACTATGATTCCATACCATAAACTCGTGTTACAATCTAAAAAAAATGAAAAAGTACACGTGCGATCCACAAATTTAGCTGATACTGCGTTGCCAGTAATTACGCTGTTCGGCCTGTATACTAGAGTAACCCTTGGGCAAACGCTATATTTTTATTTTTCTTAGATGTTGAAATAAAACTTTTCGAACTTGATGTTTATGAAGACAAAAAAAAAATTTCCAACTTTTGTATTTCAGTCGTATCAGCATTAAGGTAGGCAAATCATTATCCATGAGCGTTACGTTAGTAGGTCTACATGTAGCATGAAGGAGCTCCGATTTAGCTGAAACTAACTGATATACTAGATTGCTAACTAACAAATCATACGAAGTTAATAACGTACGTTTATCATTACTTATACGCTGACATTTATCCTTTGAAAAAATGTTATTTCATATAATTTTGTTATATTCTCCGGGCCAGTCTGAGAATTCAAGGTCAGGTGCGACGGCACCAATACACGCTTAGAGGAGCACAGTAGCGCTACTGAGTGTACTTATCGTAACGTTGCTCCTTAAAATAATACGTACACATTTATTTATACGAGTAAATACGGTAATCATTTGTCTTCAGTTTCCATTATGTCGTACCATAGTGCATCACAAAAATATGTACAGCAAGCATATTAGTCATGAACGTTTACAAACGATGCTTATCAATTCAAAAATCAAACATAATTTTGTTTAATCCAGAGCAGGTTTATCGCATTATAGATGAGCTCAGCGGCAAAGTCGCTTTTGTTGCTTCTCGTCGATTCAATTTCGCAATTTCTGCGTAAACAAAAGTACGCATTAACGCGTCACTTCGCTAATTCGTCTGTTTTACTAAAATAATCCGTCCTGTCTTCGGCTTAAAATTTCATTTTGGCCTAAAAGCGTCTGAAACTCGGAAATGTAGGAAAGTTTTATACTTGTTTCGTCTGTACCATATAGGAAGGTAATTAGGTATGCGTCTTGTACTCGTGTGTCTTTACCAATTATGCGTGTATCTGAAGCATAAATACTGGTAGAGTGTAGATGCCAGACTGCTAGGTATCAACTCATGGGCCCTTTTATACGTACTCGAGCTTAATCGAATGCACTTGGGGCACAAAATGCTTTTCATGATGCGTAGTCTTTTTTTTTTTTTTTTTTTTTTTTTTTTTGGCGGGAATTTCTTCTACCGCACACGACACTACTTGATTGGGAACCGCTTGTAGCATTACTTCCAACCAAGTAGGGGCACCTTGGCAACTGGCCTACATCTCCCCCAGGAGTTTCCCCCCGATGTGCTGGCTTGCACACCAGGAGCCCTCCTCATCGGAAGTTCAGCTGTCACTTCGTCCTTTTCCCTGGTGTACCGTACTTCCCTCTGGTGGGTTTCCGTACCAGTATTTGCTCCTCGGCCATGTCTGCGCGATGCGCTCTTCTCGAGTGTACAGTGGTCTCCGGCCCTCACCCCGCGCCGCGACTCCCCTCCTTTCGGAGGTTCCCCGCCGGATGCCGTTCAGCCTCTTACGGCCTACTAAGCCCGCAGGCGGGCCTGAGGTCGTACACTCTATGGGCCCTACTTCTGTCTGCGTCATTCCACCCTACTCCAAGCCGTGAAGCAAGGTAGGGGCGGTCCGCAATCAGTTCGGTGCCTCGGCCATGGGATCTGGTCGACGTGACCCCACTCATGCAGCTACTCGATCCATCACATGAGCATTGGGGCCATGACACCCACTCAGACAGTCGGCTAGAGTCGTTCACCCACTGCCCAAGTGCGCGCTACCCGCATCACATTAATAACCTACCGCCAACCTATTTTCTCCACCAAGCTTTACGCTTTTATATATAACTCGCTATCGTTGGTCGAAATTCGAACCAAAAGTTTTAGTCTTTGAATGAATCCTCATTAAATAACGTCAATATGACTGATCAGTGATTACTTGCTTTTTGGGAGATTCTAATGTGGAATGAAAAGAATTTGTGTAATTGCCATTTCATTGTACAAGAATAAGAAATAATCAGCATAAATTTCATCAAGAGGTAAATTTTCGATATCATCATTCATTTGTTTATTTGCTCAGCCTACAACAGTTTACGCTTGCAATGCCGCTCTGGATCGAATAAATAAGAGGATGAGGGTAGTAGGAAGTGAAAAAGAAAAAAAAAAAAAAAATTGTAAGTCTAGGTATTTCGACGCAGGTTTAGAAACTTTTATTGCATTATAATCGTCTGAACGCGGTCTAGCGTGTAATTTATTATTCGGGACGCGTTATACTATCATGTAAAAGATAAGTCAAAGCTTTAAACAGAGCATTTATATTCAAAAAGTAACGGTTTTGAAAAGTTTCGTAAACTTTTCAAACCGAAAGTGAGTGTAAACCCTATTGTATTTAAAACAAAGTTTTGTTAACACTCGCAACGTATACGCTATACAGTGTACACCGTAGTGAAGACCAGTACAACCAGTAATGAGCTCGTTTTGCGGTTGTTGGGACGACTTGACTTTGTCGTTTGAGGCGACAGTGATAATTCCAAATTGTGTGTCCACGTTGTCCACTGTCCAGTCGAGGAGCGCAATAGGCCAATGCTTCGATACACGTCGAGGAAAACGAATGTAGCAACTAACACGCGATAACTCGAACATCGATGGTCGATCGAGTTGACGTGGAAAAAAAAATCGCCTAGCTTCTCATCCATTATTCATCACTTCACACATTATTACGTTCGGTCCGCCAAACCCTCGAATGATCCAAAATTAACGAGATCGAAAAGATGTTACCAGGTCCTGCTATTCAAAGCGATCCTTGAAAAAAAAAATCATTAATTACACTTACGTATACGCACCGATGTAGGAAAGGATAAAAAACATAAAGGCAATCTATCAGAAGGCCTTCGCAGCTTCGCTGGACCAACATTAACGCGTTACGCGATATTTATATAGGGTTACGAATGCGAACTGAAGTTAATTTATGGACTATAAGTACGGCCGCATTTTGCTTCTCTTTTTTTGTGTATCTTCGCAACTCCTGTACCATACTACCATACTATCATACATAAATGGATATACTACGTATAGTAGTAGATAACGAAGTAGGTAGTAGGCACAGATAGCTACTAGCTAGGTACCAGGTGGCAGGTACGTGTATTATTGGTACGTAATAGGTAGGTGGCTACTGGCTAGGTACGTAGGACGTACGCATTTATACATCCATCTTTAGAATACTTTTCAAACTATTGTTTCCCCATCTACTCTTTTATTTTCTTTCGATATACGAGTATTTATTTTCTTTTTTATTACCTTGTTTGCACCTTCCTCTCTCTTTTTTTTTTGAAAAGAAAATGGGCTAAATGGGAGAGAAATAGAAAGGAGCGCAAATGCGATGTATGGTGTGAAATTTTTCTTGGTGCTCGTTTTAATTGTAGTTTTATTCTTTTATCGCCACTGAGTCGCGATTTATTACACAAATTACGTAGTAGCCTCGTTTGGTATCCCTAAGGAACGATTACCCCAGTATACCCGTTGTACTCGTATGCCCTTACGAAAAACCGCGTATACTTGAAAAAAGTTTCGTTGAACAAGTCGTCATGTGACTGGAAATTGAAATAAAAAGTTACTCGTTCGACTGAATGCATCGAATTAGGAGTTTGATTTTATAAATTTACGATTAGCTAACGCATGTACTATCGTGGAAGACTGTATAGTGTATGGTGTATATTAATTCGAAAGTTGTTCTAATATTCGATTTTCTTTTTCTGTCCTCAGGTATGTAAGTTGCTGTTTGAAATCACCTGTTTTGTTAGCATCGGATGTTCATCTTGTAAGGTATTAGAAATGGAGCATTTTTAAATGCATAGACATGAAATAAAAAAGGCGACTCGACTGAGAGAATATTTATTCCGCAAGTTGGGGAAAGGGATCGCGATTGGTTTCCGGTTTTTGTCAGCGTACCCGGATCTATAGGTACGATAGAATATTCGGCGAAAAGAGAAGTGCGCGTGAAGGCGGCAACGCTGGCGTTACAAATGAGAAAAGCCGAACGCTGTATGATTTACGGCCGTCGCGTTGAGAGTAGCTGCAGTATCTCAAATATTATTAGTACGCTCGGGACGTAAACCATGCCGATATAAATTAAAGCTCGAGTCGAGAAATAAAAATTAGTTTTCGATTTTCGCGGCCGCCTCGTCGATGGAGGAACATTTCTCATCGAACAAAAGATTTCCGTAGCATAGCTGCGGCCTGCGAAATCTGTATTCTTTATAAGCCATCGCCTATCTCATCTCGCTTATTCGTAGTGTATTTGTGTATTTAATTACCTACACCACGGCAGCGTTAGTGATATCTCGTGTTGAGGTCTGTGGCTTCGCTACTGGGATTCGTCTAGTTGTTTGTTCAAGGTCACTTCGAACCGACCTCTCTTGAGTTACTATTACATCCGTCACGGGTATAACTTTCGAGTCTTTAGATTTTTTATTTATTAATCATACCTTCAAACCATCAAACCGAAATGAGCGACTATGTATGAAAAGGGTAAAAAAGAAGGGTTCTGAAATTTCAATAAAAAAACATGTCCCAAGCTTTTCAATATAGGTAAACTAGTAATCTATACCCATCCTTCGGACGGGGTGTTTAAGCATGTACTTCTTTATACACTGAAAGGGGTTTTTTCATCTTTATTGTCAACTTCTTCGATGGTAATAGTTCTTCTTTGCTTTGCTTTGCGAATTATTAAAGGAAAAAAATTTTGAAATCACGATGGTAGATTCTATCATTTCTTTAACCAAAATTTTTAAAAATTGAAAACTAAATTTTTGTCAATGTTATTTTTAATTTTTTTTTTTTTCAAAATTTGTGATCACGTTCAAAAAATAACTTTTTGCTTACTACTTGTTTAATGAAAGGAGCAATTGATAAATTAAATCGATGTACAAAATTTCATATACATACATAAGTAATGTTATTATTCATTTAAAAAATTCTATTCATTCAAATTATATTCACGACGTTAAAATTAATTTTTTTTTCTTTAATCTCAGTTAGCCACAAATTAAAATTACTTCAAAAAACAAAATAAAAAACATTGATACATCTACATCGGAATTCGTTGAATTATTTCAAAACATAGACAGTGAAAAAATGTCTAAAATAATAATTTCGTTAGTCAACCATTCGGCATAAGATGCCATTCGAATTCATAAGTTGAGGTTTTATTTCGTTCGCTAACCATTCAACGTGAGGTACCATGAGGAGGGATCCTTATGCTTTTTACTCCATATTACAAATGACCACACACTACTTTATTACAACTCCAGCTGGTTCAATTAAAGTGCACTCCATATTAGAACATGAGCTGGTTGAATGAAACTTGAGGACATCCTCTCACCTCCTGCTACATTTATAAAATTTTGCTCCATTTATCACGTGGGAACTAAAATACCTCCACTCATGCTCCGTCACGCCAACTCACAGTTCAATGAAACGTGAGGTCACAAAAACTCACCTTCCGTGCAAACTAAAAGACCTGGACTCATGCCCCATGAAACTAACTCACAGTTCAATGAAATGTGAGGTCATGCAAACTCACGTTTCTGCAACACTAAAAAACTGCGAACTAAAAGACCTTGACTCATGCCCCGTCACGCTAATTCACGGTTCAATTTTTCCGTGAGCTCACACAAACTCACATTCCTGCTACATATATAAAATGTTACTCCATAATATTGAAACGTGAGCTGGTTCAATGAAACGTGAGGTCACACAATCTCACGTTCCAAGTCCTGAGCTGGTTGAATGAAATTTGAGGACATCCTCTCACCTCCTTCTACATTTATAAAATTTTATTTACTTCATAATATTAAAACATGAGCTGGTTCAATTTTTCCGTGAGCTCACACAAACTCACATTCCTGCTACATATATAAAATTTTACTCCATAATATTGAAACGTGAGCTGGTTCAATGAAACGTGAGGTCACACAATCGCACGTTCCAAGTCCTGAGCTGGTTGAATGAAATTTGAGGACATCCTCTCACCTCCTTCTACATTTATAAAATTTTATTTACTTTATAATATTAAAACATGAGCTGGTTCAATTTTTCCGTGAGCTCACATAAACTCACATTCCTACTACATATATAAAATTTTACTCCATAATATTGAAACGTGAGCTGATTCAATGAAACGTGAGGTCACACAATCTCACGTTCCAAGTCCAAAATTTAAAAATTGCGCACATCATAGGGAGATCCTGGTGGACAATGTATTAACTACTCTTCGGGGTTATGGAATGACGTTTGGTTGAGCGTCATAGATATGTGTACAACTTCTTCGGCCCATTTACTGGACGTTTCTTTAAAGCTTTTTTTCGAGCTTCATGGAGCTTTTCGTGAGTGCTTGAGGCGTTAAGAACGATCTCCTTGTTCAGCCCTATCACATGAAACCACTCGCAACTTCCATCTTTGCGCGTATCTCGACTTTACCTCGGACAAACTTTTACCCTCCTCAATTATATAGTAGAAGATTATTAGAAAGAATGTCCTTCACCCAATGCCTTGGATCACAACTAATTACTTGGGACTATTAAAAAAAAAAAAAAAAAAAAAAAAACAACAACAACAACATATTCCAGCAATGATTAATATTTTTTCAACTTTTCACTTTCACTGCCCCCGCACCTCTCCATAAGTGATTATTATGAAAAAATGGCGCAGGGTATAAGGCATTGTATAAAATTCTAAAATTATTAAATTTTAAACTTATTTTCAATTTTTCTTTTAATTCATCGTGAACTGGTGCGGGCTTTTGTAAGTTTACTCGGACACGCTGTATAATGAAACGCATTCTATAAAATTCGAAGAAAGTTGTTTTTTCATTCACGACGTAAGAATACTCAGTTTACAGCTAAAAGAGAAAAAGTATGTATGCGCATACAATAACAAAAATTCATTTGAAAAAAGATACGAAATAATGAAGCAAAGGTTGAAGAAAACTATCAAGACAAAAACAAAAGACGCTTCGTATGCACGAAAAAAGTATACGAACGCGTACTCTCGATAATAGTGGGAATAGCGAAGTTGCGAGTCAAGTGAGACAACGAATTACGCTACGTACTTATGATTTACAGCGGTAAATATTCGATGACTCTAAATCAACAGAATCAGCGTATTTATACTGGCGTTCAGAATTCATGAAGAAATATATTGTTTTCGTCTCTATATTACCGGCTTTTAAAAGATATATATTTCTTCTCGAAAACATGATTGTGTATGATTTGAAAATACGAGTTTCTAAAGAAAATCGTAACCAATCCGAAACGAACGTTGATATACTAGCTAACGTTACCGTATCACGGTATTCTCCGCGTATACTCGTATATTTGTATATTGGAAGCGAAGCGTCGCGACTTGACAATAAATTTGCGAGGTATTCATCGCCAACGCTAACTTATTATTTTTTTTTTACGATAGCTTCTTCATATCGCTTTTCTCATTGTCAATAGGTATTGTTTTTTGCGTTTGCGTTATCATCACTGTATGCGTGGCGAAAAATTGGAGAATTTTCTCTGTTGAATACGTCTGTTGTTTTCGCATATGGATAGGTGCACGCTGCACACAATATGTGTAATTGTGTACCTGTCATTGTAATAATTAGGTGTCCTGTACGTAAACGACTAGACGTACGTGAAAGGAAGGATACTAAAACAAGCGTAGTTGTTCCCTATGAATGCTTTCTGATGTTAAACATTAAAAATATTCGTTGCTTTTAATTTCCTGCGAGATTGCAACAGTAATCGTCATTCCTCATAATCTATAGGCCATAGAATGCGAAATGTGAAAAAAAAATTTATGTTCGCTATGCGTGCGTGAGAATTGAAACGTGCGTGTGTCTGTGTATACGATTCGCGTACTTCGGCGAATTAAAATTTCATACTCGTACAATTTCGCTACGATACGGGTGACAATTGGAAAATAAACGCGCGCGAAATTCTATTCGGTATACTGTGCATATGCCATAATACGTGGCTGCAAGAAGGCAAGGAGTTATAGCATAAAAGGGCTCGTATCGAATTTGAAAAAATTACCAGTTCAACGATATACTGAAATTCAGTATTCGCTCGATTCTACCAAATACATACATATTTACGAAGACTAGCGAATAGAGATCGTTTAGGTAGGAGGTCTAGTTAGTAGGTGTGTCTGATGGTATAGGTCCTACCTACCTACAATCTACATGTATATAATATGTGGATCGACTCTACGAGTACATCATGGTCGGCTAACAAATGATTCGCTAACGACCAGACGAATGTCTCCAGAGGTCAAATTCGAACTTGATAGAAAAAGATACGTTAGGTACAACGCTGTACAACTATACGTACTGTATCCGAGTTAAAGCAATACCATCATCGTTGCTTCCCGCGAGACCGGCTTTTTCACTTTATTTCGGACATCTTTGCCTAGTCGCTGAATTCGAGTCTGCCCGAATGTTTTACTTATTCCAATTTCTTATTCCCGTTTTATTTCGCATACTTACGCGGATTCTTGACGATTTCTTCTTTATCGCCGCTACGCGACAATACCGATCGCAATCCCGCTCTAACCTTTTCGCTACCCCGTGTCCTACATTTATTGCGCTTTTCACCCTCGTAATCTGAATACGTTTTCTCTTTAATGCGTCCCATTTTCCGTTTGGTGAAAAAAGAAATAATTTTTTTTCTTTCCTATTCGACGTCTGTTTTCGACGAAATACGTTCGTTAGAAAGAAATTCTCCGATTAAAACTCAGAAGTTGTATTAAAATAATGAAATGGCGAGATCGCCAGCATGATAAAAATACGAGTGAGTAGGGTAAAAAAAATCGTAAAATTTTCTTTATGAAGAACTTATTCGCAGTGATGATGGTTTAGTTTGTATTAAAAACACCAAGTTTAAAAATAAATTTTAGAAATCGAAATGAATGGATAAAAATCCATAAAATTTTTATCTCGTAGCTTTTTGTACAAATGAACTCAATTTAACGAAAAGCTTATGCTAACTACCGTTCAGGTATGTAGGTATTTATTATATTTGAAATTTAATATTCCCTGTGCCCGAACTGGCTGATAGCTCTGCAGTTTACCGTTGCACCAATTTGTAACTTTCGATAGGAACATTCCGCCCCTTCCTCATCACGTGCATTCTATGCGAGGTGAAAGAGCTTCTTTGTGCTATGTCCTTACCTAATGTGTATCGTACTCTGGTCACCAATTTTTGCATCCTAAAACATTCAATTGTATACATATTCATTTAAAAGGCTGAATTAGAAATGTGAAAGTGAATTGGGCTTGTTTGCTCATATAACACCAGCACGTGCTCTGTGGCCATTTATAGTCCATTATGCCCCCACAACTCAGTCACTGCGCAACTTTCATCATTAAGATATATTCAGTCCCCTACTTGACAGATTTTAAGGCTCTAGATGGAGTACTTGAGGAATGCGACGCAGCAGCACTCCCAACTCCTTGCGAACTTTTTCTTCAGCCGCTGTGTCTTGATGAGTTACCACGTAGGTATACACGTGGTCAAGGTATGGGAAAGGATTGAAGGAGAATTTGTAAAAGGAAAAATACATAATCCAGCAGCAAAGAGTGCTTTTGAAACAATGGAATAAATTTCCACCACTGTAGCTGAGATTTTTCCAGGGGCGTAACTAAGGGGGGGGGGAGCTTCCCCCCCAGGTGTTTTGAAAAGTTGGTAAATTTATATTGTTCTACGCTGAAATTGGGAACTTGAATTTCTTTTGGGAAAATAAGAACTCGAATAAATTCGAACTGATTACAACAGCTATTTTTAAATTTTTTGAAGACTAAAAAAAAAAAAGGTCAACAGTTGGTAAAATTTTACGGTATTGGCAATTTTTGGTTTTCTCCCCTCTCCCCTCCCCCCCCCGAAGAATGTCCTCGGTACGCCTCTGGATTTTTCTGCAAAGCCTTCTCCGGCGAAAAAAAATTCAATAAGGATAGTTCTGGTACGAAGAAATAAGAAATATCGCTAGAGCCAGGTGGGGCTAGGATGCCTCGTATTTGCCAGAGACATTTTGAGTACAATATTCCCTCCCCTCCAACACCACGCGTGAAGATCGATTTGGCATGTAATATGATTATGAAGCTGTGGAAATTTTTTTGATGAAATAAAGATTTACTTGAAGATCGAAAATGTCTAAAAGATAGATTATATTTCATTTTAAGGAATACATAATATTATAAACTTTACTATTAATATGCTACTTCTTCAAGTTTTGAAATTTTGGATTTGGTGAAGTTAACTTATGTAAAAAAATGTTGGTGTAGGCAACCGTAACTACATACACAAACGTAATTACATCTGAATTTCGACTTCAAAAAATGTTGAATCATTTTATGAAAGGTTAATTTATGTAAGAAAAAATGTTTTTTTTTTTTTTTTTGACTTCGGATCAATAATTTAAACGACTCCAGCTCCTTCATGAAGATAGGTAAAAATGTACCGAGTACCATCAGATAATGTAACGTTCTCATTGAAAAACCTGTTTATCAAGAGTATTCTTAAGAAGAGAGGATCCAAATTTGTCCTCTTTACACAAGCTTTAAACTTAAAATGGGCATCTGCGATTTTGATGATAAGTTACTACCCCTAAGTATTCTAAGTTTGACTTCTTTCTATCCAAATCCGTAAGGGGCAGTTCGTCAGTATTTAAATAAATCGCATTATGCGATGGAACGTCAACAACTTTTCGCGCAGAACGAGGAGTGAGGCAAGGGTGCATTCTCTCGCTGCTGCTCTTTAATATCTATGGAGAGTACATCATGAGACAAACACTCGATGGCTGAACAGGTGGAATTACAGTAATTGACGGAAATAACATTTCTAATCTACGATGCGCTGACGATACCACTCTCCTAGCAGCGGATGAACAAGAAATGGCTGCACTAATTCAAGTGGTTAAACAAGTGAGTGAACGGATGGGGCTACGTATCAACGCTTCAAAGACCAAAATATGGTTATTGATAGAGTCGGACACCTGCAAAATGCCGAAGCGCTATAGGCCTTAGAGAAAGTCCAAAGCTTTTTGTACCTCGGATCGCTTGTGGAGGATCGTCCGGAGAAATTAGACGGCGAATAGCGCTAGGAAAAATGGTAATGTCAAAGTTACGCGCCATTACGAGCAATCGGAAAGTCTCAATAAATACGAGAAAGCGACTGATTAAGTCGCTTGTGTTTCCAGTATTTTTGTATGCTGTGGAGACATGGAAAAGCGCCGGCTGAGTGAAACCTGCGAAGATAGGATACTGCGATACTTCGGGCACATAGCTCGCAGAGATGGAGATAACCTTGAAAAGAAAATAATCTTCGGTAAAGTACCAGACGGGAGGGGACGTGGGAGATCCCCTACCCGTTGGGTGGACCTTGCTTTGTCAGAAAAAGAACGGGAGCGGTGACAACGGCAGCAACCATAGCACAAGAACGGGAAGACTGGAGAACATTCATCGCATCAGGGTCAGAACAGTCGGAATCGACTTGCGACTAGAGAGAGAGAGAGATTAAATCAACTAAGTTTCTTTAACGAATCTTCAAATTGAATCATTCTAAAATTTAATTAAATTTGATTTTATATTTATCTGAAAAAAGGTTATTACACGAATAAAACATTGGAAAGGCTGATCTTGACAATGATTTTTATCTACTTCGTTTATAAGAGGCAGAGGTTGTATATCTGCTTGGCAAATTTTGTAAAATTGGAACGAAGCGGAAAAGAATTTAAAGGTAATTTAGATGAGCTTATTTTTCATAAACAACCCGATTTGGCGTAGTTAATTTTCTTTATTATGAGAGTAAAAGCAAGGATGAGAGAGCATAAAGCTTAAGGATAACTTTCGTTTAAGAATTACTTTTAACGTTCTGATAATGAAAATAGTTGAAAGAGAATCATCGTTTAATAATGAACTTTTAAATAGTGCAACTTCCAAAGAGAAAGATGCGTATTTTTTGTGCGTAGTAGCTATACCGGGCACGAAGGTAATGAGCCTAATTGGTGTTCTTTGCGTGTGTATCGGGTACATACTACTTACGTATGTCGTGTCCTGTAGTGAATATGTTCACTGTATATACTACGTATATCGGCTATCGCCATACAGAATCGTACCGTCGAAGGTACGCGAGTTATATTGTGGTAAACGTGCGAAATAGGCCGGCGACGGCGTTGGTACGTTAAGAGGCGTTTTAGAGTCGTTAATATTGATTACTTTTACCCAAAAAAGAAGCCCAGCAAACTCGGACGACGCGAAGAAGCGGCAGCGGCAACGATATAACGACCAAATAGAAAATGAGTCCGTGATGAAGCTTTAGCCTTAACGCTGGCGGACGGGACGCGGTACGACGTTAGCCCGTTCGGCAGAAGAAGGCGAGAGGCGACCAACGCCGCGACGCTGCAAAGGTAATCGCTTAATTACCCGAAAAGTCCTCCATTTATGCGTTTTGTAATATTTATTATTGAGTTTGGAATTTAGTTTTACTGGCTAGCTTATCTTAATGACTGGTACGCCTCCGTTGGACGCGACGCGATGCGACGCGACGCTTCTTTAATCACGTATCGTTCGAGGCAACGTTGCTGCGATGATTCAATATTGAATCGGCGCGCAATGTCCGTTCTATCTACTGTATCGTTGTCCAGCCTTCGCTTCGTTCGAGGCTAGGCGAGCGATAAGCGAAATTAATTTTTCTCGCCAATGATAATTGTTTTGGTAAAAACCGAATTTCTCTCCTCCATTGCTCGCTCCATCATCGATTAAATACGCGCCGCGCCGCCATCGATAGTGATAATGTACATCGGTGGTGCACCCCCTCCCAGAGGTGGTGGAGGAGGAGGAGGAGGAGGTACTCGTTTAAACGCGTCTTCGCTTAGAGCGCCAGATAACCCGACGATCCGTTATTTTACGACCCTTCTCGCAAAGTTAATTTTCTGTAACATTCTGGCGCGCGAGTTTCTCAAGATTATTATTATAATTTAACTCCCTCCTTCAGCCTCTAGTCGTTGCAACCGACCTTTGTACTTTTTGCTACTGCGCGTCGAACGCGTTGCACCGTTCGACTGGTAATTTACATTTTTCATCAATTTACACTTTAACACTCGCCACCTTGCCATCTTCGTTCGTTTCGTGCTTCTTTCTCCTTTCTACAGTATATGAATCGCAAAAGAAAAGGAGAAAAAAGTCGCGTTACTCTGACACGATTTTGCACTTGTGATAGGTCAGCGACGCGATTGACGTGCAAGCGTCTTTTACACGATGCTACAGTTGATTAAAATGAATGACGAGACATTTACGGGTTTCTCGCCGCAATGAGATGTTAGTGCACTGTTAGCTCGCGAAATACGTATAGTCTCGCGCCAAAATTAAATGACAATTAAGGAAGCTCGTAAAGTATGCAAAATGTTACCGTGCACCGTCGCGTCGACGCTTTATGGCATGAGTATCTGCTATTCTACGGTCTCGTGGCGAATTACGCGAAATTTACGAGATTTTTATTTATTCACTTTCGAAGCGAAATAAAACCATTTATTTAAATGGTTAAAATTTAAAACTCGACCCCTTCAATTGTAAAACGTCGCTATTAACGGTTTTTAAGACCTTCTGTTTTCGCTTGACTTTAAGTTGGGGAAAAACTTTATGCTTATTTCTTTCTTTATTATTTTTTTCTATCTTTTTCAAATTGTTTTCTTCTTCCTCCGACGAAAAATATAACCGACCTTTATTTGGAAACGTTTCGTTCAATAAATGAGAATCTGTTTACTTGTGATATTGATGCGCGTATATTTCGTTCCTTTCAAAATAAACTTTTTATGTATTATCAGCATTGGACCTACCCTATGTGCACATTTCTATGGCAAATAGATATACAAAAAACACCGTTTTGGGCTTATACATGTCATATGAATATCTTATCGACATACTTTTGAGTTGAGCTTCAATTAATGTCAAATAGATATTGAAATTTTTCATTAAATAGAAAAAGATATTGATGTCTATTGACATCTATTTGACATTAATTCAAGCTCAGCTTGAAAGTACATCTATAAGATGTTCATAAGACATGTATTAGCTCAAAATGGTGTTTTTCGTCTACTTATTTGCTATGTAAGAACAGAAACAGGATATCTATCAGCCAAAGTGTGCACATAGGGTATACATACATAATAATGTTTTATCATTTACCTGTAATTATGTATTCTTGGTTAGTACGAATGAGTTTTGATCGAGAAAAGAAATGGAAATGGGAGAGTGAAAAAATAATGCGAGCAGCCATGTCGCATTACTGAAACTGAGTTTTTAACCCTGGAAACTCACAGGAATTTTAACACCTTCATTACGCACTGTGGGATCCCTGGGACCCCAAGGTAAAAAATAAACTTAAATTCTATTAGATTGATAATGCTACCTTTACATTTATTTTCTGAAGTAACCAACATAAAATTTCTCATATTACTGTTCCCCTCTCCAATTTCTCCTCTTCTATAAACTTTTTTTTATTACTTAACAAATTGAAAAAATTCATGGTATACCTTAATGAAAATCCACACTTCCATCAATTTCTGATTTACGTTCCTCAAATCAATAAAAAATTAGAGCATCTACGTCATCACAAGACGATATCACAAATTACTTTTAAAAAAATTATTCGAAAAAATAATTTTTTCATGAATAAATAAATTTTGAAAAGGCATGTAGTGTGACAGCTTATGCAACATGTTTTACATAGATGGTTTAAAATTGCCTAATGTTGAATATTTTTTAGCGCTAGGTAGCACGTTACAAGAGGGATTTACACAAGTTGCAAGAGAGGTGAAATTGAACTTGGGGTCCCAGGGACCCCACGATGCGTTTCCAGGGTTAATTGAGGCTTATTCAGGTTTGCGAATAAAATTGCTAATCCTTTCGTGCCTACAGGTCACAGCCAATACAAGATCTCTGAGCCCCTACCCTATACATTCCAAAACCATTTGAGAAGTTCAATTTAAAACAACTGTAGTATTTCTTGCCATGTAATAATCATATGAACACATAATATATTTAAAATTATAAGTACTCAAGGCTCCTCAAATTATCCTCATATTTAAACAATTCTCCATTTTGGATCCATTTTGACCCAAATTTGAGAGCTCATATTCTGCTCACCAGTTAACCCCATATACCAAGTTTGACCTTTCTAGGTCAATTTGGTGAGAAGATATAGAAGATTCGTGAAATTTCTTGCAGCAGCTTCACCTCCAAAAGTCGTATTTCGCTTCAACTTCCCTCCAAATGCACTCAGAAAGCTGAAATTTGGATATGTTGGTCTCCGTGGATCACTCTTTCATATAAGGTCAATCTTCCTTGCTTGCTTCCTTTCCTTGCTTGCTTCCTTCCTTTCCTTGCTTGCTTCCTTTCCTTGCTTCCTTCCTTGCTTCCTCCCTTCCTTGCTTCCTCCCTCCCTTCCTTCCTTGCTTCCTTTCCTTCCCGGCCTCTTCGTGCTATTTGTAAAAATTTATTTCAGTTTATTTTTGTATCTGAGTTTGCTAAGGACCTGAATGTTCGCAGATTTGTCCTAAATCTCATACGATTTGGCACCATCTACAGAAGTCTGAAAATTATGATTTCTAGTTTAATTTTTTTTGCCAAGTTTGTAATAAGAAATGGAGTTATTACAGTCTTCCTGATTTGGAAAGGGGAGATTAAGGGAGGATAGGACCCTCAATCTTTGCGTTTCAGGTCATTCATAATCATATAGTAAATTATGTATATATACACAGTTAGCTGACCTGAGAACTTCGACTTGTTTGTGATCGAATGATATTTTAGCTCCACCAATACCAATTCACATTCTAAGACGTCGGCAAACAAGTACCATTTTATCAATGGAAGTTATGGCGAAATCATTAGCAATTATGAACACGCAGTTAATTACGATAAAGTTGTAAATACTCGATATTATTGAAAGCCTCTGCGTATATAATTGAAAATCTCGCTGTACTAGTTCCATGTCTTCGTTCTTATTGGTTAATCTGAATAATTTGATTTGTAATCTAACCGGCGCAAAGAAATAAAAAAATTAAAAATTAAATGAAAATGTTAATATCCTTCATTTTCATTTTTGTTTGGAAATACATTGTCGTTTGGTCGCATGCCCTTAGAAAGCATAATTAAAAAAAAGAAGAAATAAAAATTCCTCTCCCTTTCCCTTGAAAAGCTAACCTTCTTTATGATATTATTATTGTACGAAAAATTATTATTTCCGGCTTTGGTGTGAAAGAATCGAAAGCAAAAGTTTTTCGAAATTTTCCCAAATTAAACACAAATTAAAACATCGAATCGAAGTTTATTTAAAAATTATTAATTTCGATGTTTTTGGAAGACAAGTAAAGTTTTGATTAGTGCTTTTTGTTTGCTTATTAATGCAAATATTTATTTCTGTCGTTGATTTTTCTTTACGAGTTGTTTAGTAATGTTACCATTCTTAAGGTTCCATTTTCCAAGTTTGAATTAAAATTGATTTGTGTTTTTCCTTCGCTTTTTTTACGACTTTGCGATAGGAATAATTTGTATCGTGAATGGAAATTTTCCCTTTTTGTAATCGTCATTATATATGATAATATGTAGTTCTAGTTACGTACATCCATTGAGAATATTGAATTGAGTTCGCGAAAAAAAAAAAAATTGCCGAATCGTTCGAAGTATTATGTTCCGTGTTAAGGGGTTCACACGTCGGATAATGTTGAAAAAACTCGACACGGTCGCATCTTCATCACTTTTTAATCGTTTCGCTTTTCGGCACTTCCGAAAATAAGATTTTAATCACGAATTTCGGTACCTCAGTGGTTTGAAATTTGAATTGCACGAAAAAGGCGACAAGTTCAACGAACGTCGAAACTTTTACGTCGCTTTTTAATTAACGAACGCTGCTGCAGATGCCGGCTACCGGTTGAAAATTTTCTTTGAGAGAAAAGTCCAACTTTTGCCACCACTAATTATTTTCAGCTAAAAGAAACCCGCCTCCGCCATCCACCGAGTTGGCTTTTATAAACTGATAATCTGGAAGAAGGGAAAATACCCGAAGCCCGAAGCTGTTGGCTAAAACTTTATAACATTGTGCAAAGGCGAAAATTTCGATAAACGACCAACTTTGATATTTACTCGAAATTCTATAAAATTTCCTAATTACCTCTAGTCGAGAAGACGAATTAACCCGGATGATGTATACGCATTTCGTTCTCTGCGTCGCGGCGCGTCGCGTCGTCGTTTACAACGCGAATACACGACAAAGACTTATAAGGTTGGTTGCGAATCGCAGTCGTTACCGGTGTCAGCGTGTTCGTTGCTTTTCTTTTTCAAACCATCAGCAACACTAAACACCGTTTCAGGCATCGCTTACTCGTAATAAAATTAAATCACAAGCGTTGCGTCGCGTCGCATCGTGTCTTCGCGATTACGCTCGAAACACTACACCCTACGTACGTCTACGTATATACCTATTACTCGTCGCTAATTTACTGAATGCGAGTAAGAAGAGACAAAGAAAAACAACCACGCCGCTCCTTCTCTCTAATTTGCTGCCGCGTCCTTTGCTTCTTCATTTCGACGATAGTGCTACGCGAAATTTTTCATACCGAAACGTAATTTTTATCGCTTTCTTAAACGTATTCAGCGCGCCTTTTTTTTTTCTTCTTCTTCTTCTTTTTCCTAGCCGGGCCGTTATCTTATTTCTTTATTTCAACATTGTATGCGGCGATGCCGCCACCGCTTGAGGCGGCCTTAATTTGGCGAGAAATTTTCCGCCGACATTTGTGTTGTAAGAATTGTGAAAACGACCTAGAATAAAGGTGGCATCAGTAATGATTTGTTATCTGCGAAGCAAATGCTGCCTACTTTTTTATCTTAATGGCGATATAATTATAAAAAATGGCGTAATTATCTTTGCGAAACGAAAGCACACCCAAAGAACTTCCTTTAGCAGCAAAAAGTTCAACTATAAGGAAATGTTCACAGAGACAGGATTAAAACCGCTCGCCCTTCTCATCCTTTGTAATGTCTTGGCGCGTTTCGTCAAAACCATATTGAAAAGTTGATTTTTTTCTCTTTTTTTTCATTTGTTTGTTTAATCTCCTTTCTTAACGGGAACGAGCGAAGAAGATGAGAAATGTTCAAAATAAAGCGCAAGTATCGACATTTATACAGGGTGTGCGAAATACGATCTGCTGGAAATTGGTGGATAATGGCTGATCGTATTCGATGAGAACAACTAAACCTATGTACACTCATATAGCCTACTCTCAGCAGTGCAGAGACTATGGCATCTTAAAGTTATTGAAACTATAATTTTCCGTTCAAACAGTGTAAACAACCATGCCGCTTTAGTGGAGTTGAATTTGTAATGAGCGCTTGTTCTAATTTACAGTAGTTATTAACTTCTTTATACTCACACCTTCTAAGCCATTTGAGAAGTAGAAGGATATGTAGTAGGTTTACCCAAAAAAAATCATATTCCGAACTATTTGAGGCTCCTCAGCTATTCTTAAAAAGGCAAGGGAGGATAAGAATGACGAATCAGGCCCGGAGCCCAATTTCGATGAAACTTGGGTGTTAGGTAGGTACCCTTTAGAAACTTTCATGGGCAAAGTTTCAGACCCCCGCCCCTTCGTTTTTGAGAAATTAATTTCCGTAAAAAATCCTGTAATTTGACACCAATTTCAACTTTCAGTATTTTCGACCAAAAGTTCATGAGAATATTGAAATTTTGAGCTTTTGCTATGTTTAAAACATTTTTCAACTCTATCCACTGAACTGTTTGCAATTAAATTGGCCCTCATCTATGCTCATGAGTTTTCTATCCAGATAACCTTAATCATTTCAGATTCTCTATCAGCACTATTGACCATCCAAAACTATCATTCTAAAAAACACCACCATTTCACAAGATATCGCCCACTTCCTTGCAATAAATTCCGAAAAATCCATAACACTGTGTCGGTCTCCTTCACACAAAAACATACCGCTAAACGAATTGGCAGATTTATTCGCAAAACAATCCCTTCACCTTTTTCTCATTCCCAACATCCCCATTCCACTGCCTGACATTAAAATATCTATAAAAAACATATCCAAAACACTCTTCCAAAATTAGTGGGCTCAAATTCCAAATTCAAATAAACTAAAATCCATCCGTCACTCCATAGAACCATGGAATTATCCTTTGTCCCTCTCCCGAAGAGACGAAGTAATCCTCACTCGCATACATACCGGGCACTCTCTCCTAACCTATGGACATCTCCTCTCTAGACAACCCTCTCCCATCTGTGACACTTGCAACGTTCCTGTAACCGTTCACCACATGCTGACCGATTGTACCAAATACCGCTCTCCAAGACACTTATACTTTCCTAATCCAGACCCACCATACATCCATCAGAACAACCCTAATCAAATAACAAAGCTCCTAAAATTTCTACACTCCACATCCCTATACAACCTCATCTAATCCTAAACCATGTAAAATAATAAAATAAAAAAAATAATAATAATAAAAAAAAATAAATAAAAAATAAAAAGAAACGCCTCTAGCCTAGAGCTGTACAGGGCGTAATTTGATAAAAAAAAAAAAAGCTAATCATATTGAACCTGAATGATATTTTTTATTTTTTTATTCTATTTTACGTTCTATTCCTAATAAATTTTCTGGTTTATTAATAATATTATTTTCATTATTTTTAATTTTAATTTTTCCTTTTATTAAAAAAAATAATTTAATTCAAAATAATAAATTTAATTTTAAAATAATTTTTTTTTTATTTAAATTTTTTTTTTTATTAGTTTTAATTTCAATTTTGGCAGACCGGTAATTTTCGAAGTAAGGGTACATAGACTAACTTTTGGGACTGGTTCCAACTTTCAGTTATTTCGGCACATTTTCGACAGGTTTGGCTCTTAGACTGTACCAACATGTGAACCGTTATCAGTTTTAGCCATTTTTCAATATGGCGTACGCGAGAGAAAAATCTGAAAAATTTCACCTGGTTTGGGGGTCAAGGGGCTTCTAATAATATCAATTTCATAATTGTGCCGAAGCGTTATCAGGGTTAAAAAATTTAAATAAAGTTAAAAAACGGTCTTTGGTGGGAGTAAAATCAAGATGGGGTTGCTGATTTTTTCCAAGAGACCCCCTATGGAACAGTACAACATACTAAATTTTCAATAAAATCAGTCAACTATTGCGTAAAATAAAAATTCGAATTGGTTTTTCAATTGAAAATTAATTTCTCAAAAATGAGGGGGGAGGGGGTCTGAAACTTTTGCCATGAAAGTTTCTAAAGGCTGCCTACCTACCACCCAAGTTTCATCGAAATTGGGCTCCGGGCCTGATTCGTCATTCTTATTCTCCTATGCCCTTCAGATCATCTACTGTTTTGGATTCATTTTGGTTCCAAATTCAAGGTTGCAACTGACTTGCATAGAAAATTTGAGCTTTTTTGGTTGATTTAATAAGGAGATATGTAGGATTGAAAAACAAGAAATTTCATAATTTGAAAGCCACCTCAGCAAATCATTTTTTGTTTTACCTTCCCTCTAAATTCACTTGGATAGCTGAAATTTGGATATGTTAGTGTACCTAACTTACTTCTTCATGAGAGACTGTAGAATTGGTTTTCATCTTTAACCCTTCCATTCACGAAGTGGGAGGAAAATATTCATGTAATTACATACATTTGCCAAAAATTTTTACTTGTTTTTATGTGATGAATGATCTAAAACGTTAAGATATGAAGACATTAATCATGTAAGCTGTAGTAGCTATATATTTTTATTGCGAATTTGGCCAATAAATTCTACTTGTCTCATCAGAACAGCATGGCTGATTTTTAATGTTCGACGAGATAAACATAATTCATGTGTTTGTATGACCTAATCTAATAATTGAAGAGTCTATTAGTTATAAAATTCGGAATTTTCAAATTTTCCATTCCATCATAATCAGTTACGTCAGTCTCTTCGTGCAATGCTATTCATCTCTGTTATTTAAAAATTGGCTCAAAGAAAATTTTTACCAAAAATTACAATATTTCGGGTACTTTAAATGGTTAGTCAGGGGGTGCGCAGCTGCACATTCACTACAAATTTCTCATATCTCATTATAGCATTGAAAATTGATCACACATGAACATCATTGGTTATTTTGTAACTTCGCAAAATGTTTGCCTATTGCTCAGAGGTTTGAAATTTTTGAATCACTGATAAGAAGTACCAGCAGTATGGATAGTAGTGGTTATTTTTTTCATACCAATTTTTGTAATATTCTTTTTCATCGCATGTTTGACTTAGAACGAAGGGGACATTTAAATAAAAAGTAGATGAATTTTCAAAAAAAAAAAGAACTTTTTTTGGTTCTCCCAGTGACCTAATCTAAAACTAATTTCTGTTTATAGAGTCTGTTCCTCCAGTGTTGAGAGTTCGCTTCATGTGAACATTGAGTTTTTTGCTCTTTTCAGCTAACTGAAAATATCCTTAAAATAAGTAAATGAAAAATAAGCTTTAATCAAATTAAGTGCTATTCGCATTATAGTCTATGCAATTTAGTTAGACGCTTGGATGTTAAGGTACCGTCATAGTGGATGCGTGTAGTCGCATAACATGCAATTGCCTCAATGCGTTTGAAAATTTTTTTGTGTATTGAAGATTTGAATTTTTTTTTCTATATTCGAACAAATTGACGATAGAAAACTGGAGCGAGAAAAAAATTTATAACACTTTCATATTAAAAAAAAATTCCGCGTATAATTAAAAATTCAAAAATAATTTACAAACAAATTCCTTTAGTGTGCGCCTAACCTTATACATCCCTCCTCAGGCTCGCGAAATGCTACAGAACGTTTCCGCGTAAACTCAGGCTTCTAAGTATTTTGCACGGACTGTAGAAAAAAAATCTAATTTAAAAAAATTCTCCTCTTGAGAATTTAAAATAGATTAATCAGTCTTTTAAAGCAACAGAAAAAAAAATTTAAATCAAAAAAATTGTAAGTTCATCTATTATTGATTTTGCAGTTGAAGTTAGGGCACATGTATATCTGTATGTATGTAGATGTACCTACCTAATACTGCAAGCACTATCTACTCTAAGTATATTATATTGTGTCCGGAATAAGGATACCAAAAACACCGAGCGCAAAATGATGATTTTCAACTCCAACTAATCACGTATTCCCGAAAATGGGCGGACAATAAGAATTGGTTAAATGTTGTAAGCAAAGTAAAGCAATGATTTTTGTTATCAAGTTTCAATTTAATTTTCGCTTTCTCTTTAAAATATATTTGAAATTTTGAATAAACAGCGTATTAAATTACAAAAAACCTATTTAAAACAATTAACAACAGAAATTATTGCTTTACTTTGCTCACAACATTTAACCAACTCTTATCGTTGGTCTATTTTCAGGAATATGTGGTTAGTTGGAGTTAAAAATGGTGGTTTTGTGCTCGGTGTTTTTGGTATTCTTATTCTGGACGAAGTATAGAGAAGTAGGGTATGTCCGTTTGGATGGAAGGGAAATGAAAATGAAAATAAAAAACGAAAAACATAAACAATACGTTAAGGATATTTTTTCATTTGTAGTTTGTCCTTTGTCGTGTAATGCCTATTGTATACTTCCGCTTTCGCTTCGTTTCGCTATTTCTTACAGTTGCGGACAAATGGTCGACAGCAACTATTTTTCCGCAAAAATTTAAATCAATCACGTCAAAAATATGATTAATTTCGGAAACAACGCGTATAACGTGCGCTTAAATTATTTCATTAATATGGTATTTAATTACTCGGGATATTTTACGTATTACATTTACGTATATGCGTAGTACGTGGTTGGTATCGTAGAATGTCGCAAGTTTTCAACTTTACGTGTCATACTTTTAACAGATGAGTAATGCTTTTTTCTGAATTTCGTTGGACGCGGGTCGATGGAGCGAGGCGGTGTGCCGCGTCGTATACATAATACGCGCCTATATGAATACAAATTCAGGCTGTGGCGGCGCGCCGTGCCCCCGTAACCGAATAATAGTTTTAAAATGAGGACGGCTCTTAAAAAGATAAAGTTTTGACATATTGCTTCGGTTTACTTTACGTAATATTAAACAAAATATTGCTCTTTCATTTCGCCGAAGCTGCAACGCTAAAATGCTACCGGGTGCTCGGAAACATGAAATTTTTGTCAAACCAGCGAATACTTGCGTATCGCGTCAATTTTTGTTTGCCAGATTTTAAGTAATGAATCGTGTACCATTTCTAACCGTTCGAATAATTATGTTGGACTAATGTCAGCCGAATGAATGGAGTGATTGTTGTGTCCATTATGACTTTAACCTACTCCTCGTACTCGAAAATTACTTTCAATTATTTCATTTCTGTTGGATTTATCGCGTGAGATTGAGTAATTTAAAATAACCTTATTATTACTTATTTAATTAGCTTATTTTATTCTATTTTTTATAGTTTCTACTCATGAACTTACAGAGTATTTATAATGACTGGTCTAGGTGCTAATTGGTCATACGTCACGCCTGTAACAACCAATCAGCAAGTCGGAATGTAGTAAACTTACCTCGACTAACTCGTAAATAATAACACAAATCCGCTGATGATTCAAATCGCAAACGAATTTTAGTCGTTCACTGAAAACTGAACGATATTATTTAGGAAGGTAGAAATGAAACTACCTACATTTCATCACATTCTAGCGTTATGATTGGTCATTACGCACGTAACATATGACCAATTAGAACATAGACCATTCATTATAAATACTCTATTTGAATAGATGCGACTAGAAATCAGTGTTGCCAGGTAGGGTAAGTGTACCAATTAATTGACATGCTCCAAATAATTGACACCAACACGCTTTTCTTCAAAATAAAGTTTTTTGTTAATTTTGGGCCATTATTACCAATTATTTTAAATAAATTTGTATTTGTTACAATTTTAGCAATTTATTATTTATTTAACATGAATCGTTGGGGTGTAAAATAATTGGTACAAGGAGGTGCAAAATAACTGGAGTTAGGGTGTCAAATAATTGGGACATCTCACTTTTTCACTTTGGGGGGTTCTTACCGGGGTTACCAATGAGGGTAGACTCGAATGTAAATAGGTCAAAATATTCCCTAAATGATGTAGTTTCATATGCTATATTCAGATTTTTGCTACCATTCATAGTTTGGGGGAAATATTGGAAAACGTGTAAAAAAATCCTTAAGGGTGTCAATAATTGGTGCACTTACCCTATACTGAAATAATTTATTAAAAAATGACGAAATATGTAATATTTTACAAATTTTTCTTTTTCTTTCAAAAGATATCAGAGTAAATTAAAAATAAATTAAATTTTTTGAAGCTTAGCTGTACTAAAATCATTTGGACCGGTATATTTCGCTTTACGTAATAATGCATTAGAGTTAAAATTAGGTGGCTATGTTTTTACATAAATATGTGGTTAGGTAACATACCTACTCATGCAAGTAAAACTAAAAGAGTTGTTGTTGATAAAATTTCGATTCATTCTATGTTTATCTTTTGACTAGAATTATTGAATTACTTAATAAAAGATTATTTATTTTCTTATTCTTTAATAATTTATTTACAATTATAAAGTAATATGATCTGTATGCCATTTAATTTCAAAAAATGATTTGTAATGAATCACCAGCTAAAGATACGGGTGTATTTCTAAAAAAGTGATCATCGATGATAACGACCGCATGATAATGATGATAGCGATGATACATATATAAATGGCGAATAAAGACTAAATACCTGGTTACGTAGCTCTTCTTTGAAAATTTGTGGAAGAAAACTAAATACGTATTTTAGCGGCCTATAATAACTGGTAACGCGATATCCGCTGGGAAAAAAATAACTCGAGAAGCGTAATTTCGAAAAATGGCAAAAGAAAGGAGATTGTCGTCGCATTTTACGAGCTAAGGAAGCCAACTAACGGTGATTCGTAAAGGAAATAAATTTTTCAAAATTACATCGCTGTAAAAAAGCGATTTTTAAAGAGGCCAGTTAATTATTCCGAAAAATTGAGTTTATATTAAAAATTCTGATTTAAATATAAATTAGTTTTCGCTAAAATTAGCGAACCTTATCGAAGCTGCTTATTACGCCAAGGTTTTTTTTTCTTGTTTTGTTTATGAATAATATTCATATTTTCAAAATGGTTCTATTACTGGCAAATAGGAAGCCAGTATGAGTATAATATGATTTAAATTAATAGTGTCATCTATTTCTACGTTCTTCGAGCATTCGTTTGATTGTTTTGAAACTTACTTTATTTCCTTTTTTAATACGTTACCATTAAATTGATGCATCATCGAATTCCCGTGAAAATTAAACGTAGCTTAATTTCGGTGCCCAAGGCTGGGGTACGTAATAAAGAGGCCGCGCCACCGTTTGCAATGTGGCTGGCCGAAGCTACCACGATGAATCCGAGAAATTTCCAACTTATTTGTTTATTTTTGGTTAATTCGAAGCGATTTCGCAGATCGCTGCCGACGTTGTTCCATCGTATCATTTATTTCGCGAAACATAATGGAGTTTTATTTTGAAATTTATGACCACTTTTGAAAACGTTTAACTATGAGTAATGAATGGTCGGACGTTTTTGTACGTTGTGTAGCCGTTCGAACGAATACAGTAATTTTCTATTTCCTATATATTAAATGAATTTTCATTTAACTGGAAGTGATGGGTTCGCGTAGAATAACGCGCTATAACCCTTTTTCTTCTCCTCCGCTCTTTTTCGCAATCCGCCCTTTCTTCTTTTAATCATTTGGCATGTGGTTAACGTTGCAAAAAGTGAAGTTTTCAATGAATAGCGCGCCCATAGTGTTTCGGTAATTTGTGAAAAAATACAATTCGAGCGCTCCTGCAACTTAGAAAAACTTGAATTATAAATAACAGACGTCTTCGTTTTCGATTACTCGTTAATTCGGTGAAACGAGCTGAAAGTACGCAGAATTTATTTTATCGTAAATTTCCTAGCGCTACAGTACCATTAAATGTTGCACGTCTTTTTTGCATTTCTAATTCCTTATTATTATTGTTTAGCTTATGGATTTCGTGAAAAATTTAGGTGTTTAGTTGCAACCAGAATTCTTATAAGCTCTGCAGTTTGCTGATCAGTACCCTGAAATTTAATTATTTGTCAGTTGAGATGGAAGAAATTCTAAAAATAAGAACATTTTAGAAAAAGTGAAAATAATTACACTTTTAAAAGAGAGAAGTTCTGTTGTTTGAGCTTACTGTGTCCTGTACCCCATCTTTATTCTTTATAGACATTTTATTCGCAGCTTTTTGTGATGTTTGTTCTATAGGTATTTAGTATTGTTCATCTTGTATCATTATTTCTTTATTTTTCCCCTCTCCATCAACTCATTTGAATGTAATCCTATTTAATACACACAAAAGTAGCAAAAAAGCTGGGAAACGACAAAGTGAAATATTTCTTATAAACTGGAAGCAAAAAAAAAAAAATATACAAAAATAATCCTTTAATTTCTCAGTTTGAAAACACTCATCGATCTCTACAAAAGCACTACAGAAGCTGAGTTTAAGATGATATGTTGTACTCATTTCTTGCTGCAACAATCACATGAGCCAATAATTATCAAATTGTTTAAAACTACTCTTAGAGATCTCTCAAATTTTAATGATTCGCCAGTTAGCATTCATTTTGCCCTAAAGTGCGGTCATATTCGGGTTTCCAATAACTCCCACATGCCAATTCCTAGCTTTCTATACGTGACGTTATTTACTACACAGCTGTCGAAGATATCGCATGAATTCGTGTTCGAGCTTATAAAAACTTGTTGAAGTTGCGCTAGTGATGGACAAGACAAGTGCATGGAGGATCTGAAGAAGCAGGAAACTCAGTTTTACGAGAAAAAGGGGAAGGAGAGAAGAGAAATGAGGGTACACCAATTATACAAGTAGTAGGTATTTTTAAAAACCCCAATGAAGCACCAATGGCTATAAATAACTTGACAGTGTAATAAGCCATATCATTATCAAGCTGACTGCACTGAAGGTAAGAACTCAATGAAACTAGCAGTCAGTTTTGGTTTGGAGACGTAGAACATTGAAGAAATTAATTGTTCAAAACTTTTTCAAGTAGCCATTTTTTGCTTCAACTCTTCTGGAAATTTACATAGGGAGTCGAATTTTTTGTACGCTGGTGACCGTACTTTACCTAATTAGATAACATAATATTGGACAATTTCAAAGTTTAAGCGAGTTCAACAGTGCTCTTAAAATTTGAGTGAATCGATATTTTTAATTGAACTAAAAATTCAAAAATAATAGTTTTATGTACTTATGTGATGATTCTTTCACCACGTTTTGAGCGATTTTCATGCTGAAATTTAGACATTTGACATATTTTTTTTTTTTAATGAACAGTGTAACCATTTGAAAATATAGAAAAATTACCACATTCATCTTTTCATTTTTTTATAAATCAAGTTTGAAAATAATTAAATGGAGATACGACCATTGTATTCTACTATTTTATCTATTTTTGATTTCAGGAGGTAGTACATCCATTTTAAAAAACCAAATGCGGCAACTTTTTTTGGAAAATTGACACTATAAACCATAAAAAAAATTAAATTGTAGGCATATGACAAAATAATTTTTTTTTAAAGTAAAACACAAATTACAATAAATTTTCATTGTACTGAAGAAAAAAAAAATAATATATGAAGTAAAATTAAAAATTGAAATATCATAGCAATTTCCCAATTTCTTCTCAAATAAAATAAAAAATTAAAATATTGTAATAATTTCTTCTTCTTATTTTTACATTTTCACGCTTTCAAAATCACAATCACAATAATAATTATTAATAAAAACTCGAGTAAAGCATGCTGTAGATACAAAGAATAATTTTCCCAATCTGGATATACGACACTTGTATTCGAGGGAAATTTAGGATCTTTGTACATACGATTTTTTTTTAAGTAAAATTTTTAATATTTAACTAATTTTTAGCTAATTTTTGAGTTTTTTACCAGAAAGAGGACATTCTACAGAATGATAATCAATCAAAATGTCAAAATTGCTAAAAATGTGATATACGACTCTTGTATTCTAACCCCACGATATACCAATTTTTAGAATTCCCTTTCGAAAATCAGTTCTTTGTTTATATCTTCTATACGGTGTCTAAAAAGTGGAAAGAATCAATACAAGTTGCCTTCCGAATATCTTCCTCGGTATCTTGAAAAGGAACATTCCTCAAATGAAGTACACGAATATCAACGAAGATGTTTTCTAAAAAAAAATAAATGAATAAAATAAAAAATAAAATTAATGTTTATATGATACATTCGCAAGTAAATCATGTAAAAATACTAGAAAGCCCAGTAGCGGTAGCAAAACCTTTCCTTACTATCATCAGTACTTGTTGTACGCTTTTATCAACGATTCCTAATTTTTTAAATACAAAAGTCTTTATCCTCGTCCGTTAATTCATCACTGCTAATATTATGAACAGTACAAGAATCGAATGCATAGAAAGAATAAATTAGCTCAGAACACCCATCAGGATTTAAATTTAAATTGCGCAATCTGTCAAGAATCTGATCCACTCGAAAGTGCCCTCTTCGTTTCAAGATAATTTTCTATTTCTCACGGTGTGTTACAGTTTTAATCAACCAATGTGTGAACAATGATTCTTCCAACTGCTCCACACGATTTCGAATACCCAAGATGTATTTATAACGTTTTGCTTACGTTTCCAAAGTCCTCTGTAAATATTTTAAATGTTAATGGAAAGTCAAAACATGATATCGCGTAGAGCAATCGCACAATTTCATGCATGCAAAAGCAAAGAGAGAAGGAAAACAAGTGATATAAATCAGCATGCAAACACAAATAATCAAATGATTACTTACCAATTCAGTTTGTAATCTTGCGATTTCTTTATCCTTTGTAGATACTTCTGATAGCGGAATCTGGAAATATAATGACATATTATTTAAGTATGTAAGCATGTGCAGCAGAATTTCGAAATGTACTCTCGTAGTTTTTTTTTGTTCTATAATATAAATCTGGAGAAGGATTTCTAAAGGAGGAAGGGGAGGGGGAATCACCAGTAAAAATTATTTGTTCATCTTTATCACTTACATAGGTCACTTGATAATAGATAAGAACTCATATGAATAAATTTTCCGAATTTAATGTATTTTAGGCCTTCTTATGACTTTTTGGAAAAGTTCTTCATATAACTTACAGAAAATTGAACTGGGAATATTTTTCAATATTAACAATTTTTGCGTAGGACGCACCGTATAGAAGATATAAACAAAGAACTGATTTTCGAGAAGAAATTCTAAAAATTGGTATATTTTGACCTCCCCATTTTGGGCTTATTAATGACTTTTTGAGAAAACAGTCTCACTCATTCTGTAGGAAATTTAATGAGGAACATTTTTTGATCTAACTTATTTTAACGTAGAACCCTTTTTTTTTTTTGAAGATATTAGCAAAGGGGTTTTAGCCCCTTTCTGGGATTAGCTCACCCTCAGGGGTGACAACTTTTTTATACCTTGTTAAGGACACTATTCTGCACATATATTGTGAAATTTAGCTCACTACCATTTTTTTGCAGGTTCAGTCAAAAAATGAGCTTATTTCCTTGTACTATTAAGGTGCGTTCACACGAGGATGATCAGCTTCGTTCAGCCTGGATGATTAGCCTGGGATGAATGTAGTGTGGACGTTTGGATGATCAGCCTCGTTGAGCTGAACGAAGCTGATTAGCCTGTCATCCTCGATCGACTTGACGTCGGTCTGTTCAAAAGATGATGAATAGTGTGGACGCCACTGAATTAATAATTTTATTATTTTTATAATATAATATTAATAAGAAAGATACTAAACCTAATAAATCTCATCATATTATTAATATAAATATATTAAGTCTTAAAATTGTGGTGTCACACATTGGAAAACTGGAAAAGTCCAGTAACCAACTGAGTGTCTTACACACTATTTTGGATTGCCACGCTGAGGCAATCCTATCGGAACAGCAAAAAGACATCTCGATTTTGGGAATGGGTAAGCCGAAAATGAGCTTTGGCAGCAGCGTCTTGTGAAACAAAATAAAACATAAATTGGGCTGCCAAGCCGAAACGAATTTAGGACAGCATTAGCCGATTTGGCAGATCAGCCATGTGGCTACTAATTTTGGATTACGAATTTACATTATATATATCGCCTAATACACATCCAAAGAGAAGAAAACGTTTAGATCGAATACACGTTAATTTATTGACAAACAGGATATAAATTAACGTTTACCGGCTCATTTAACAATTTTGATTTTATCGAAATATAATGAACAAGATACGACTGGACTTAAAAATTAATACAAATTAAAACTTATCTGATAATTCCGGCTGGATCTATTTCAGCATGTTATTCGTAATTATTCGTTCAGAACAGTACACAAGTAAAAAATAAAAAATAAAAATTCTGCAGGGTTTACAATTGAGGTAAGTACATTAAATTGTTTGGAGGTTACAATTTTTCGAATATAATCGCACGATTAGATGCATATAATAACATCCGTATTGTATAACGGCTAAAGACAGAGTCAGTCGACAACATATCGTTCGGAATCATGAGTGCAGTCCAACCTACCCAAATACCTATCAATCTAGCCTGCCTTATCAATATCTTATTCTTCTAATTTTCTAGCTGAATCTTTTCAGAAATACGTATCTAAATTATTTCAATAGGTCGGTCAGAATTCTGACTCCACATATACCCCCCCTAAAAGGAAACTGGCATCGCCAGTTTTAAGTCAAATTTCCGGAATTCAGGCCGACCAGATCGAACTCTGCACTCATTCCTCCTATTTAATCCAGCCAGGCCTATTACTAAAAAAAAACTAAAAAAAATAACAGTCTTCTATAAAAACAAAACATGTACATTAGTATACAATGATATAATGAAAACAAAATAAGAAAAAGAAATGAGCCGGATCTATTACAATAACAATTCAGTAGTTTATTTTCGTACGATCAGATCGTAAATAACTGGCTTTATTTTAGCCACATATAGTGTGAAAGTCTGCATTCCGACATGTTAAACGGATCTCCACAAATTGATTCTCCATAATGCTGAAATCAGAATAATGTTATACGGGAATATTATTTGCTGACCACGGGTCCCGGAACGCTACTTCTTTATATTTCGGACATTTAGGCGTACTTCTTCCTTACTATCAGGGTTTCTCAGTAGATAATAATTAGGATACAATTCTCGGATTACAAGGAATGGACCCGAAAATTTTGGAGCCAATTTAGCTGAGAAGTTTCGGGCAGCATTTGAAAGAAAGTGGTTTTTGACATATACCTTCTGCCCAGGTTGGAGTTTAACCGGATTCGTTACATACAACTTTCTACGATTTAAATTAGCTTCTAAACTAATTCTAGTGTTAATCAGTATTTTTTCGTAATTAAATTTTTTATTAAAATATGGTCTTAAACTATCGCCTAGTTCGTCGTCGATTGGAACTCCGAGGAACACCTCAGCTGGAATTTGTCCTGTGGACCCATGCTCAATAAGGTTAAGCCTTTCCTCCATTTCTGGAATGACAGTCGGCCATTTTCCTTGCTTCGGATTGCACTTTCGACGAATCATCTCCGCAATACTGGGCATAATGCGTTCTGCTGGATTTGCAGCTGGGTTGTGGGTTGCAATATACCGGATTCGGATTTTCTCCTTGCGCATTATTTTTCGGTATATATTTGCCCTAAAAGCAGGACCATTGTCAGATAGTATCGATCCAGGTTTCCCATATTCACCAATCCAAGTTCGGATATATTTCACAGCGGCCACCGATGAAGCATGCTTAGTGGCGTATAGTTTGGTAAACTTACTAAACTGATCTTGGATTACCAATATATATCGGACTCCAGCTCTCCCAATTGGCAAGGGGCCAAAATAATCCACCGCCAATTGCTCATTTGGATTTTTGGGTAGTTCCCTATAAAGGTCTCCAGTTAGCTGCCTCCCTGGTTTGGACACTTTGCACTGGACACAATTTTCCACGAACCTTTGGGCCTGGGCTACCATTCCCGGCCATGCAAAATTTCTTCTACACAGAGTTACCAATTTACCGCTACCTGGATGATGATAACTGGTGTGGTAAAATGCCAATAACTTGGATCTGATTATTTCCGGAGCGAAGATTTTTGGTTCTCCGTGGCGATTTATCAGCCAGTAAATACCATTTTCGTCCTTTGAAATTTTCTCACTCCCTTGGGTTCGTAATTTCTGGAGAGTTGGATCCTTACTCTGCAGTGTTGGTAGGTTTTGAATGGCTTTCATTAGCTCTGAGGGATTCTCCTCTTCTGCCAAGTTCATCGAAATTTCTCGTGATCCCGCAAAATCAGCCTCGTTCTCTCCGAATATTGTCCGGTGAAATCTGGACAATGCATCCGCTACTTGATTTTTTGCTCCGGCGATGTGGATCATTTCGATATCGAACTTTTCGAAATAGTAGAGCCACCTGATAATTCGAGCCGGGTAAACATCTCGAACACGCATAAAGGTAGCTGCAATATGGTCCGTTAGAACTATGACTTTATGTCCAATGAGGAAATGCGAGTTCTTTTTTAGTCCATGAATAATGGCCAACAGTTCCAGTTCTGTAATGGTGTAGTTTTTCTCGCTAGCGGATAGTGTCCGGCTATTAAAAGAGATCGGCATCGGAGTCTGTGGATCTTTTAACTGGTATACTGCACTTCCGATCCCAGCCAATGACGCATCGCAGATGACGTAGAATTCTTTTGAGAAATCTGGATATGCCTGGAGTGTTGCTTTACAAAGGTCCATTTTGAGTTCCTCAAAGGCCTTCTGGCATACTGAGTCCCATATAAACTTGGTATTGTTCGCTGTTAAGTTGTAAAGGGGTTCCGCTTTTCTGGCTATAGTGGGGATGAAAGTGCGATAATAATTTATCATTCCCAAGAAACTTTGGACTTGTTTCTTCGAGCTTGGTGCTGGATAATCGAGAATACCTTGAATCCGATCCCGATCCGGTTCAGTTCCTTCTCGATTGATTGATAATCCAAGGTACTTAGTCTGAGCTAGACCCCACTGGCATTTTCTCAAGTTTAACGTCATTTCAGCTCCCTGGATCTTCCTCAGCATGATATCGACGTGTTGTAAATGCTCTTGCCAGGTTTTACTGAAGATCAACAGGTCATCTACGTAACATATTGCGAATTCCTCCGTTCCGGCCAATACTCGTCGCAGCGCAGCTATAAAAGCCAGCATGGAGTCCTTCGTTCCATATGGCACCCGGACATATTGGAAGTGATCTCCACTGTATGAAAACGCGCAAAATTCCTGGGACTCCGGATGTAGAGGTATCTGGAGAAATCCCTCATTGAAGTCCAGTGATGAGAAAAATTTTGAACCGTGTAACAGGGCCTTAATTTCGTCCAACTTCGGCACCTCGTTCATGTGCATGTGAAGACATTTGTTTAGATCGCGAAAATCTCCACATGGCCTAGTTTTTCCATTCGACTTTTCTGCGTAGACCAGGGCCACACGATGCGGTGAGACAGATAGTTTGATAATCCCGTTCCTTTTCCACCCGGCGATGATTTCGTCGATTTCCGCTTTTTTGGATCCTGGTGGAGCTCGATACTTAGCCTGGAGTAGTTCCGGAATCGATTTAAACTTCAGCTTATGAAGGTACTTGTTGCAGCACCCTACTCTTCTCGGAAAACGTGGTTATATTTGGCGATAATTTGCTCGAGTTCCGCATGTTGATCCGGACTTAAATTTTCATCATCGGGAACGTTCGAATTTTCTTGACAGGCAGCCACGGTTCCCGAGTTCCCGGACTGCATATTTAAAAATTTCCGGTAGCGTCGATTTGGAAGAGCTCATTCCCATCATCGTATTCTGGCTTGATCCGAGCTTGAGTTACCTCGTTTCCGGCGTACCATATTGAACTGGGTGCACACTCGAATGTGAATACTTCACTCTTCGTTCGGCTCTTATATGATAATGGAATCCGTTCATTCATACCTGGAAATGTAAATGTAATTTTCCGGTTCGGGTGTTCAAGAATAATTTCGAAATCGTCGAAGAATGACCGTCCTAGCAAAACTTTCTAATTCAGATTCCAGATTGAGGTAACTGGCATTTCGCAGGTTTTGCTTATTCCTTTTTCGAGGTCAGCGAATGTGAACACTACAACTGCGGTGGCAACTGGTACAATTTTCGCTTTTCCAGAAGCCAGCATGAATTTTTTATGCGTTCCCCGGCATGGTATTACTGACGTCACGACTTTATTTCCAAATTTAGTCGTCAATTGATTTAAATAGTCGGCGTCGATTAGGACGTGACTGGCTCCGCTGTCCAGTAGGGCGTTAACTACTTCATTACCGATCTCCAATCCAATTTCTGGCCTCGCGTCACTTTTTTTAAGTTCCTCCTGGACGTTTCTCGCAAATGTGCCCATTACATATATTTCGGCAACATTTTCCGTTTCCTCGAGGGTGGCTTGTTCTGTTAGGTCGAATTCCACTGGATTTTCTTCATCTCCGGCTAGCACGGATTCCAAGTCGATCAACTCTTCTGTCGAATTTTCACTGGACAGAAATTTTTCAATAACATTCACTGCCGGCATTCCGTTCTTCTTTTCGTCGTTGACATAGGATAGATATCGCTTGATACCATAAATGACTGCTGAGATCCCCTGGTCATTCCAATGGATCTTGTCTGGTTGTCCATTGGCAGTGATCCGTTGGTACATGGCTAGCCGTGGATCAAAAAGGATCTGTTCGCCTTCGACGTATTTCCATTCCTTGATCCCTTGTTCTTTAGCTCGGCTTTTTTGGACTGTGAATTTGCGGAACACGTTGAAAACTCGGACGACCGGAAAATTCCTCGACTCAAACCAGATAGCGGTGTTTGCCTCCTCGAGTCGAATCCAGTAGTCGGTTGTTTGATCAAGCATAGGTGAAATGTTGAATAATAGAATTTTTTCCATTTCGTTTTTTGAAGTTATGATCTTCAAAATGGCTCGTAATTTCTCTCGGAATAAATCTCCAGCGAAATCCGACTTTTTAACATCGTTGCTTCCGATACATATGATACATCGTTTTTTGGACATCACAGGATTTCTCTTTAAGTCATTCAATAGGTGGTCGATGTTATAGCCTCCTTTGCATAACCAGTAATCGCCTTTCGACCGGGATTCATATTCGACTAGTCTTTTCGCTAGCGAATCTCCGATTACCTGATAATTCTGCCATAGAGCAGCTGGCAAATCTTCACTGGCTAGTTTTGTAGATGTTTGGCTCCGATTGAGTTCGGTTAATCGGGCGGTTGGCGGAGCCTTTCTCACCACCCGATTTGCGTTTCCCGCCGGCTTTGCTTTTGTCAATCTTCGGTCTTTTATATGTCTCGTGAGGGTGTCTAGAGCCGCAATGAGCTCATAGTCCTTATCTCCATTTTCTTCCGGATCCACTTCTGAGTACGACACCTCATATTCCTCTATCTCCGATTCTTCACCTTCGAGGCGCATTACTCCCTCATCCATTTCGTTTATTTTTGACTCCTGAAATTTTCGTTGGAATTTTGAGTTTTTCGTCGTATATGGTTTGGACTGAAACGAATCCCGATCCTGCCCTCGCCTCTGTTGCTGAACCTTGAACCAATCCGTTGGACATCGCCATTCGTTTCGGATTCCAGACATTTCATGTTCTTGAATATCTAGCTCCTGGATGATTTCATTTAAAGTCTTTCCCTCCATTTCCCATTGTTTAATCCACTGGGAGGGATTTTGGGGAATTCTTTGTCGGACAGCGATTATAAAACTGGCATTGTTTATCTCCATATTAAATTCTAATCGTCCCCACCAGAAACTAATATACTCCGAAACAGATTCCCCTTTATAGTTAGGGTATGTGGTAGCGTAGAAGTATCGTAGTTCTTCCAGCTGGATGGAAGTTGGATAAAATCTTATGTGGAACGCCTGGAAAAAATCTTTTGCCCCTAGGCTCCGGATCATGGGCGATTCGGCCCATCGACTGGCCTCGCCCCGAAGTAGGACTGTAAACGAGGTAATCTCGTCACCCTCGCTCTGGCAGTATGGCTGAACTTGCCTCTGCCATTGATTTAACAGCTGAGCTGCGTTCCTGTGGTCTTTGTAAGGGGTCCATGGTCGGATGTCTAGATGTTGGTTATATAGGCGTTTCAGGACTTGTGATGCCTGACCTGATATAGTTCGGTCAGTATGTGTGTGCCGGGATTCTGTCTGTTCTGTAAGCGACTTTCCGAGCTTGATATTGGTTGATTTGAAACTAGCCTGATTCGAGTTGTCGGCAAATGAAACCGACCTCCGAGATGGCTGACTGTTATAAATTCGTGAAGGGTCTGTCTGGACGACTTCCGAATTTGGATGGGTATTCACCATCGTCGAGTTGGCTATTGGAACCCCTTGCAAAGAATCTCGGGATGGTATAAGTTCTTTCGGTTTTGGTGGTTGCATCGGTTGGATCAGTTCAGTCGGATTATCCGTGGTTGATAATTCCAACAGCCTAGGATCCCCACTTCGTAAGGACTTATTTACAATTTCGGGCACAGGTTCAAGTTCATTTTCCATTCCGTTTACAATTGCGGAGTTTTTGGTCTTATTCTGGAGTCCTTCGTCAATTAAGGTCTCGTAATCTGAGT
>VFXL01000553.1:0-60000 GCA_009761765.1 Phenacoccus solenopsis | reverse complement strand
TTCCCGGAATTCACTTGCGTGGAGCCTTGCGGCTCTTTCGCCTCTGTTTGGAAATGCAGATCCTCCTTCCAGGCTTCCATGACTATTATTCGAGCAAAAAGCTCGTCCATTTTCGTCCTAATGTCGTCCATATCTCTGTTCATGGTCTCCTTCAGCTCCTGGAGTTGAGCGAGGAAAACTCCAATTCTAGCATCTATTTTATTGAAGTTTCCCTGATTTCTCTCCATATTTTCCAGGAATAATGTTTTCAGCTCCCCTATCTGCTTAAGTAAATCTTGAGTCGGGGGCTGTCTATAGAGGACCCTGTTAGTCCTGTTTCCCTAGGCCTCCAGCTTGACCAACGTCCGAGCTTGTACTTGCTGTCGCCTCCCGGATCGCTGCAGCCTCCTCCGGAGTTATTGCTTGTCGTCCTCGCCGACTCTCTTCAGAATTGGGGGAGCGGCTCGGAGATTTATTTGGCGAATTCCTCTGCGATCCCCTCGACCGCGTCATTTCAACAAACTTAGAATACAGGCTTAATTAAATAAAATACTAGTACAATGAATATTTGTTTTGACGTAACCACTGACGTCACCCACCAAATAGCCATGGGGAAAGGGGAAAGGGGTTTTAGACAAAAAAAAAAATAATAAATAAATGTATTAATTTAATCCCTACATTACCAAAGTAATAAATCCAAATCGAAGTAGCGGTAGCGTTCCGGTTCCTCAGATCTGTAACAGGTAATGGAAAACGTTTTAAAATATAATTAGATAAATAATTGAGTATTCAATCATTCAGTGTCACTGGCCATTTCAATCTCTGGACGTACGATTTATTCAAATCAAGGAATAAATATGTCAAATTAAGGAGAAAAAAAAATTTTGATTCGTAAATTCTCATCCATCTATTATTCTGAATTTTTCGGTTTTATTCCAATATATGTTGATTTAAAATTCGTTTTATACATCGCGATGTATTTTAATGTCACTCAAGAAATAGATCTTGAGTGTAGGTTATACTATTTTTTCTCGATACAAAATTAATCGGAGATCTTGGAATGCCATCGCTAATGCATTTTCCAAAATATGGGTAAAAAAAAACAACACACTATAGGAGCCACCCATCGATAGGTATATACCTATTTTGATTAGGTGTACCCACTTGAACCTACTTCATTGGGGTAATTTTCAAAACGTAGGGCTCGAACCCACCTAGGACCCTGAGATGACATAAATTTTGAATAGACGAATAGAAGAAATTGTTTTCAAATAGGTGACAAAGAAAACAAATGTACTTAATTTGTATATATTTTGAAATTTTGGATTCAAGAATAATATTTCGGTTTGTTTTACGAATCGTTTTGTCACAATAGGGATTTTGCCTCTAGCCTTCGGAGACAATTACGTAGATTCACCGTTTGAAACCACGCGGGCGCCACCACCGACATATTTCGGTTTCGGTGGAAACCGGCGTCCGAAAAGCGAACAGGATTCGTATGAAATCCAGCGCCATCCGTATTAACAACGCAACTAGGGTATTCAATCTATTTTCTTTTTTCCTCCGATAGATCGCGTATCTCGGTTGTACGGAAACAGCTACCAGCTCATACTACGTTACGTTGATGTATACACCTCACCCTTCCCATCGCTGGGAGCCACAACGCGACACACCAACTCTGGTTATGCACACTTTCCAGTTCCAACACATCTCCATTTGAAAATTTTGATGATGTTTTTCCTAGTCCGTGTCCATTTCACAATTTCCAACAACCAAAAAAAAATGTTATACGCGATAATAGATATCTAATTTATCGGGAATAATAAACACTGGTATAAAGATGTTAATTTGGTTTTAATCGGGCAACATTTCTGACTTGTTTTCATTTCAAATTTTTGGAACTGTTTGTTTTCATAGATCAGAACATGTTCGTCTTTTGACGCCTAGGTTTTTGGTTAACAAAACCTATGAAAAAGTGTTTTGGGCTGATATTCGCACAGCTCGCAACCACTAAAAAAAAACATTCGTAACTTTTAAAAACCTCTCACCTAGAAACTCAGCTACTTGATATAGCTGTTCTGTTTTCTCGGCCGGCTTTCATCCCGACCGGACAGACTGACAAATCGGGTAAAATATAAAAATACACATAATCAGGGTTCGTACTTACAGAAATTATCGGCAAATAATTCTGTTTCCTTGAAATCTGGCACAGTAACACTTCCAATATTTCGAATAATATTTATTTAGACTACGCTATACACTATGCAATAATGATAACGCTTGTTTTCTTTCCTTCGCTTACGTCTAATGAAAACGCACGATCGTTACCGGTTACACATCGTCGGAATTTTTCCATGTACGTCTCGTTCTCGCCGTTCATGTTCCGGAATGCCTATTTTTTGAATTTTGGATTAATTTTGAAATTTTGATATTTAATTTTGGTTTACGTTTAATAATTTTGAAAGGGAATTTAATTTTAAAAACCGTGAGATTTAATTTTGAAGGTTACCTATCGGTTTTCGATAGGATTGGTTTTTTTTCGCAACCTCAAGTGGTTTCCAAAAAAAAAAAGCAGCCAAAAGCCATTTTTCGGGCCCCACGTTGGGCGCCATAAATAATAATGTGTGGTGTCACACATTGGAAAACTGGAAAAGTCCAGTAACCAACTGAGTGTCTTACACACTATTTGGATTGCCACGCTGAGGCAATCCTATCGGAACAGCAAAAAGACATCTCGATTTTGGGAATGGGTAAGCCGAAAATGAGCTTTGGCAGCAGCGTCTTGTGAAACAAAATAAAACATAAATTGGGCTGCCAAGCCGAAACGAATTTAGGACAGCATTAGCCGATTTGGCAGATCAGCCATGTGGCTACTAATTTTGGATTACGAATTTACATTATATATATCGCCTAATACACATCCAAAGAGAAGAAAACGTTTAGATCGAATACACGTTAATTTATTGACAAACAGGATATAAATTAACGTTTACCGGCTCATTTAACAATTTTGATTTTATGGAAATATAATGAACAAGATACGACTGGACTTAAAAATTAATACAAATTAAAACTTATCTGATAATTCCGGCTGGATCTATTTCAGCATGTTATTCGTAATTATTCGTTCAGAACAGTACACAAGTAAAAAATAAAAAATAAAAATTCTGCAGGGTTTACAATTGAGGTAAGTACATTAAATTGTTTGGAGGTTACAATTTTTCGAATATAATCGCACGATTAGATGCATATAATAACATCCGTATTGTATAACGGCTAAAGACAGAGTCAGTCGACAACATATCGTTCGGAATCATGAGTGCAGTCCAACCTACCCAAATACCTATCAATCTAGCCTGCCTTATCAATATCTTATTCTTCTAATTTTCTAGCTGAATCTTTTCAGAAATACGTATCTAAATTATTTCAATAGGTCGGTCAGAATTCTGACTCCACAAAATTAATATATCCACATTCGCTCCTCCAAATGTAATTTTTCGTCATTTCACATACAATTTATTGTTCAATGGAATGAAAATAATTTTAATATCAGAAAGTTACTTTTTTTGGTCATCTGACCACTTTTCTGAAATTAAAATAATTATTTACAACGCAAAATTTACTAAAGATTATGCTAATTTTTATTTATATATTTTTTTTAAGCGTTTGTGCGAGTAGCAATGTGTAAACCCTAATAAATGTTTTTTCCAAAAAATTTAACATAAAATAAAATTATCATTAATGTATATATTTTTTCATTAAGTATTACTAATTTATTAGTAACAAAATTTTTTTTCATAAACTTGACACCTAAAAACACTACAATAATTTTAATTATTTTTAGTAAATTTTTCCATATAAAATATTAATTTCTGATATTGAAGAATTATTTAAGCTGAATTTATTTTTGATTACAAAATTAATTCCTAATAATTTTATCACATATTTTTTTTAATTTTTTTTATTATAAAATGAATTTTTTTCCCATCATTTTCACCATTTGGGAGTGAGGGTAGGGTAGAAATTACTCATGCTGCCCTACTGTTCACCTCCACCGATTGTACTTGTCGCGTATCCCTCATAATGACTGACTCTATTTGGAGAATAACCCGCAAAAACACGTAAAAATGTAGTATTCAACTTTTTCCTCACATATTTTTCTGTAATGTTACGTACCGATTCCTTCTGTCGATGGCAAAAAGCTGAATAAGTGTGGACGTCGACAGATGATCATCCAAGCTGAACAAGCTGATCATCTTACGTGTGGACGGACCTTTACCCAATGTGCATAATTATGATAATATCACTGTAACGCATGTAAACTTAACACCATCTAAAAGCGAAATACATATTAAATTTGTTAGAATGAATGTGCGAACGCTGATACTCTTTTTCTAATGATTATACTATACATTACACTTGTTTATTTCGACGTTTACCCCTTAATCTATTTTGCAGCGCTGGCATTAGGTTGTTTTTCAGTCGAGATATTTCGAAGAATCTGGCAGGCGGGTAGAAATAAAAAGGTTAACTATAAAACGGTTTCGAAACGAGCAGATAAAACGTTTGCTCTATTACCCGTTCGATTTAACTGTTTTATTGTTAACTTTTTGATGAACCGCATTCGGGCTAAGTATTGTTGTTGCGGTGTTTATATTCGCGGCATAGCCGCAGCTTTCACACGTCCGGCGTTATCGGCGCGGCGCGGCGCGGCGTGACGTAAACGAAGGAAAGCAAAGAGAGCGTATCGTGCTGCCTAGTAATTCGAGCTAACTTTCAAGCGAAGCCGCTTAAATAAATCACCGCTCATTTCAAAGAAATAAATGGCTTTTCTTGCGTTTACAGAAGAAGTTGCTTGTCTTACGGTTACGGCCGAGCTCGACAATCTGTCTCTATACGGCCGAATACGCAACACGGATACGGACTCGTCTTCTTTCGGCGGCACTGCTCGCTGCTGTGCGCTTAACTGCGGTATTATACCGTATACGTACCGTTCAATGTACATCTACATGCATGCTGTCCATATACGAGTTGTAGGTATTACGTATAACGATCTACGATGCTACTATTGTGTGTTGCGTGCTCGCCTACACAAGATCGCGTTAATTTTCGACCCTGCTCCTGCTGTCACCCAAGATTTACAGTTTCGAAAAAGCGCAACGTCGATTTCAAACTTCCCCTTTGTTATTTACCATAGTCTATACCACGCCATTTTCCGCCGTAAAGTAGGCGTTACAATGATGAAAACGTAAATTCCAAATTCCAAGTTATTGCATTCGGAAAAATCGTTTGAAAGGTTCGCAAACGACCCGTATATTGGGCACGGTTTTAACTGAGAACGGTTTGCTTCGCACGTTATGCAGTATACACTTTACATACCTCTAGCTTTTTCCAAAAACTCAACCGAATTCACCCAACTAACTTGATATTAACTTCTTGATAAGACAAACAGGCCTCCAAAGGAGTAATAAAGGTCTTACGCTGAAACAAGCACTGAGCTGTTAATGCTTGGTTTTAAATTTGTTTCGTCTTCTTTTCTAAAAATTACCCTGATCTTTTATTCTTGAATCTTTCACCAGATACGTGTTATCATTTTCTACATCTATCTCTTTGTTGCAAATTATAGTCGCTACGCTGGTGATTATATCTTCGATGATTTCCCCTCCATATATGATTTGACGATGATTCTGAGAATACCCAGCAGAGTTCCAGATCTAGGTGCATTTGATCAGCGATGGCCTCTTGTAAAGAGTAGTAAATTGTTTCCAGATAGAGCGAATTTAGTTTGCGATAAGTACCATACTTTCTGTTTTATGTAGTATCGCCTTTTTAGTCTATAAAACTCGATTTCAAAGTGTCAAATGTAAATGATTTTTTTTTACGTTTTCAAACTAATTCTCGTTTTGAGCGCGATCATCGTGCATAAGTACTCGTCGCTAGTCAGCACCAACGTTGTCGGAGCAGAAGATACTCGATTGGTTGTGTTCATCTCAATGACAACCTTATCATCGATTCCGAGGTTTCAGTAATAGTGATCATGCGATTTTAGAGGGGAGGGGGGTGAATATAAAATTTTTTGGTTGAATGCATACAGTACACAGGCGAACATTAAGACTTTTTTATATTACGCATTTTTTTATGTAATTTTTTTTTAAATTGAGAAAACTAGATTTATTTTAATGTTTTTTGCAAAAAATTTGAAGTCTTGATTTTTGAAAAAAAATGCATGCAGTTTCTCAAAAAAAAAAAAAAAATGAAAAAATCATATTGAATTTTATGATGACATTCTGCGAAAAATATTAATAGATTTTTAGGAGGATCCTTTTTTAATAATAATTATTCAGGAGTACCTGGTCAATGATTTAATGGGAGGATTTTGTAAAATTTTAGTTTGGTGGCAGTTTTTATGGAATTGACTGAAGTAACATGACAAAAATTATGAGAAAGTTGAACAGTTGTTGAGATGAAATAGGAATTTTGCAAAATTCTTGCATTAAATGATTGACCAGGCACTCCTGAATAAAAATTTTTCAAAAAGATCCTCAAGGGTTGCATGGTTTTTCTGGAAACGGGGCATAAAGCAAAAATCGTATTTTTCCCATAATTTTGATGTTTCAATTTTTTGTTTTCCAAAACATCTATTAATATTTTTCACAGAATGACATCATAAACATTCAGTATGATTTTTTATTTTATTTTTTGAGAACTGCATGCATGTTTTTTTTTAAAATCAAGACTTCAAATTTTTTGCAAAAAAAATTAAATGAATCTAGTTTTCAATTTAAAAAAAATTTACGTACAAAAAAATGCGTAATATAAAAAAGTTTAAAAATGTCCGCCTGTGTACTGTATGGATTCAACCAAAAAATTTTATATCCTACACCACTCCCCAACCCCCTAATGATAATGATTAGGGCTAGGATTTATATGCAAACGCATATCTGTTTTGGCTATACTAATTACCGCATATCGCCGTTTCTATTGCGATTCATACATTTTGAAGAAGAATGGTGAAATTTTTTAGCGCATATACGCGCATATTTAGGGTTTAAATGCATATATTTGCATATTTTCATCAAAAAGTAGCTTTATAGCGCATATTTAGCGCATATTTGGCTGGTTAGCGCATATTTACAAAAAAATCACGAAAATTAATGCAAAAACGCGAAATTTCGAGAAAAAAAATCGATTTTTTTGATAAAAAAAATGAACTCATGTGATGTCATCTGAACGAACGAGAAATTTTTCGTTCATTTGGCAGATCTGATTATCAACTTTATCAAGGAACGAAAGTGAACGACGTTTGTTTGTCCATTCAGCACTTTGAAAAGTGTGCTTAGGGACAACAGGAAATCATTTTTAATTGAAAATCTTAAAGAACATCTCGTTATTGGATGTTATTCTAATGTTTAATTTTCGAATAAATCTGAACTCGCGTATTTTTCTCGTTTATTCACTTCAATTTCAGTTACAGATTGAAAATACCTTTATTTTGATATGCCACATGCTGCACTTTTATAGCGCATATACTTGCATATTTATACTTTTATAGCGCATATATTCGCATATTTACATCATTTTTAGCGCATATTTAATGCGCATATAATCGAATTTTAAGCGCATATAAATCCTAGCCCTAATAATGATGAAAAGATCCCTTTGGTTTTAGGAATCGGATTCTCTAATTTGCAATTTCTCAATACTAATAAAATGTATCAATTGTTAATTAACGCTTTCTTTGTGGCTATATCTTATCGGCCGAGCAAAATGTATAATTTTCATAAAAATATCTCCCACATCCCCTCATCCCTCTTCATCAATCAATTCTAGCTGTGGCCATCTATGGCTTTATTTACAGACTACCTTTTCTGGAGTTGACTCTGTGAGAAAGATTGCTTTTTAATAATATATTGTATTCAAATGTAAATCTCCTTTCAATTAAAATGTAAGGAAACTGAGTGAACTCAATAGCGGATTTACTTGAAAAGTAAACTCCCCGCTAAAAAGTACAGTGCATAAGTTTAAACCTGAAAAAATTCCGAAACTACTCCCTTGTCTCATCATTTTGAAAACATATCAAAAAAATCATTTTTTCTGAAATAGCTCTCGAAAGAAGAAAAAAAAACACTTTTTCAGATTTGTCTTATTTTTTTATTTTTTTTTTTTTTGGATACTATGAATCTTTCATGGGCCTTAGTGTATTTCAAAAATCTTTCCTCTAATCTCTCTAAAAATATCCTTTTCCACATTTAGGTTTGATGATACATACGATTTATTGTAAACTTTCTCGAAAACGAATAACAAAATTTTTATTTTTATTTTCACAATTTGACAAAGCACACCAAATGTGTTTCAAAATAGCTTTTGTTTGATGTAATTAATTTTATTTTTCCATAATTACGAAAGTTTTCACTTTTGGAATTCATTTTTTACATTGTATTACTCGATTTTCAATTTTTTATGATTAAAATGAATAAGATTAGAAATTGTGAACTTGAAATTAAAAAAAAAAAAAATTGAAGTTCTACTGCCCTGATGGTCTTAGTTAGAAGGAGTGGGCATGGTTAGATTATAAACTTGAAACGACTCTAGAGAATTTTTTGAACAGCTCTATTCCTAATTTAAAATATAGACCATTTCGAAAAAAATTACACCATAATTTCAGACTCTAATTGTCATTTTTGGAGATATAGGTAAGAATGCCGCTTTTTTTTTTCAATTTTGTTTTTTTTTTTGAATCGTAATTTAGAAAATTGATAAATGGATGGTATATATATGCTAGAAAGTTTTTTTTTATTACTTTCGTTCGGGACAGTGTCTCCGAATGTTGAGAAAAACTCATTCCCATGCAATAATACTGCTTAGCGCGTGTATCGATTCGAATGTTTAGATTTCAGAAGTAATGTATTAGGTAAAGTGATTGTAGATTAGAATGAAGACTTTTGGCTCGTTCTACTTCGGTATCTAATTACTTCGAATTTGACTTCATGATTTTCAGAAACAACAAAAATTTCATGTTGGCAAATAAATAATATCTAAATCACAAAAACAAGACGAAATGGAATCTCCATATTATCATACCCTAGCTTAAGCATATGAATTTTATTGAGAAGCTAGCAGCCCCGAGCGTGCGAACAAAAATGAATTCACGTTTATGCGGCTTAATAAAGCTTTATTTGAACACACCCATACGCTGCATTGTCGTGCTGAGAGAGACGGAAAAGCATATGGTGTACCAATTTCGAAGCTCGACGCCCCTCGTGCGATAAAACTATCCCTGTTCGACGCTGTTAATGTTCAAGATGGTTATTGTACGTGCCGGCGCATTTTTATGTCATTTTGCAACATTTAAAAGTGATATATCTGGCTCTATTAAAAAATAAAAAATCCGTCAATAACTCTTCGAATAGCGGAAATGGCCGCATTTTATCCGTGAAACGCGATAGCTACACCATCTGAGAATACGACAACATCTTTTCAATGCTGAATGTCGTATATACCGTGTACTATACTGAAGAATAATTCATGAACAGCTTTATTGAAAAGGGATCAAATAAATGTAACGTTTTGATATACGTGATTACGAAAATTCGTCCGTTCATCGGTGGCTGTAGCATTTGTTGAAGTGAACTTGGTGGCCCAAATACGTACATTGTACGCATGCACGAAACCTAAAGTAAATAAGTTAATGTAACAATAGGAATGAGCAATAAGCTATATTGATGCGAAAATACTGTTGCATTGTTACATGTAGTGGTAAATTATACATATACGCGTTGCTAAATTAATCGAACGAATAAAACGTTTTGCTCGACATAAAAGTCTGTTCGAGATCAACCGTCTTATTACTGTGCTAATACAGAATACAGAATAGAGAATACAGTCTACGCCTACACTGTCGATGATTAATGTTGTTCTAAAATTGCGCGTAAATTCGACGAAATTCTGGCCACGCGTGGAAGTTTAAATTCCGTACTCGTATGTATTGAATGGTATGCGTCGTATCGTTGGTCTAAGCATACTATAGAAATAGACGATCCTTTATTTTATTTGAAAAAAATTTCGCGAGAAGTAAATTCGACTTTCGAAGCTCTCGAATGTTTCCAGGTCCTATTCACGTGTCATTTATTTTTCATCCTGTTGGAAAACAGGCAACTAGCTCGGTTATTCGGTGAAATCGTGAAATCCGATGGACTTTAAATGGAATTTTATAGCTTTCGCGTGAGGAGGGAGCATGTGCGATCGAAATTTGGAAAATTTATAAGAAAGCGTAAAATTTTTGAAATAAAATGTGAAAGACAAAAAGTAATAGTATACCCCTAACCAAAGCTATTCTTACGCGATCTAGTCAAAAAGTGAGAAAATATTGATAATTTTGTTCGTGTTTTCAAATAGCATACCGTTTGATACTAATGAAATTTAAGCTAATGGAGGCTCAAAAGTTGTGCTAAAAGCGTGAACGCCTTTGACTTCGTTGCCTTTTCCTGAGTCTGGGAATTGATGAGAAAGCAAACTCGTACAGTTTCATTCAACAACAAAATAATCACTACATGCGAATAAATACATAAAAGACGAATATAAACGATAGCTGTTTTTGAACTTCCATTTTGAAAAGGCAAGGATTCGAGAAGTGTTGAAATGGTGTAAAATTTGAGATGGAAATTTTGTTAAGTAAGCTAATGTAGTACATATCAGTTGGATAAAAACAAAAATTTTAACGTGAATTTTTCGCGTAGGGAATGCTAAGAAAAATGGCTTTCAACATTTTCATAAATGAATATCTCTCCAAAATGACTTTATGTCAAAATAATTCTCCTCATTCGATGGGCCGGGTCATATTCATCGTTTCAAACGATTTAACAAAAAAAAAAAAAATAATAAATAATAATAATAATAAATAAGTAAATATGAGCAGCCATGTCACATTACTGGAGGTAAGTTTTTAATTAGAGCTTGTTTATACTTGAAGGTAATTTCGTCGAGTAAACTTCTCATTTCCTCTGGCTACATCCTTTACCAAGTCCAAAACCTTACCTTCCTCCCAAAAAACAGCCAAAAAGTTCATGCTTTAACTGTTTCATTTATTCACTTAGGAGCATAAAGATCTTAGTCAACCGGGTTTTCTTCATCATTTGACGCTTTAATCAAAAATTTTTGACTTTTCGTTCACCTCCATCACATTTTGAGGAAAATAACACCTCCTCCTCCCCTCTGAAATCACATGTGAAGCTAATATTGGCATACAGCATACTAGTATTACTACTAGCTATCATCTGAGTCTACATTTATCAAATCTGAACTGTTCGAAGCTTCTTAAGCTTTTCTCAAATTTTGGCCGTTATCCATCGTTTTGTATCCATTTTGACCCAAATTTCAGGCATTATATTGTGGTCTCCAACTAACTCCACATACTGAAAAGTACACTCAAATATTTATAAAATAAAATAAAATCTTTCCAGACGCATGTGGCGAATAGATATGGAAATCAAAGGAACTTCATGACTCAAAACTTTCTCAAAAAGCCATTTTTTTTTTCCAACTTCCCTCGAAAATGCAATTGAGAAGGGAAAATTTGCATACGTTGGCCTTCGTGACTCACTCTTTCATATGAAGCTAAAAAATAAAATCTTGAACTATATGCCTCCTCCCCAATGCTTTTTGAAATTTTATTGAACTGCAGTTTCGAAGTGAATAAAAAAAAAACATGAGAGTGGTTTCGCAGAAATCTTCAAAAAATCTCTCATAAAATAATTTTCAGCAAATAAGTATACATATACATATAGTATATTATATGTGTGTACACATTTACATATTATGTGTATCAAAAAATTGGTCATTTGTCATATGATTATAAGTCACCTGAAACTCTACCATTCGAAATTCCGCCTTCTCTTCCTCCTCCCATCCTCTGCTTTCCTTATCAGGTAGGTTGTAATAGCTGTCGTTTTTAATTGAAAACTCAGCTAAAAATTGATTTCCAATAATGTATACAAGTTTTAAATATGACTGTCTGTTCTGCACTAAATAGTAATTTTAATGTGAAGTGAGAGGTCTTTTTATTATGGGCATGACTATTTTATTTTGGTCACTAAGTTCTAAAGTAAATTGGTTGGAAACAGCTCCAATTTACCTTTCTTTCTTTCTTTTACTCTATGATAGCGCGCCCCTTCTCTTAGAAATGAGATAATCTGCCAAGTTGGTATGGCTCTAGAAATCTTATAAGAGAATTCCTCAAAAAAAAGATTCGTATTGGAATATTCAGCTGTACCCCCCTCCTCCTTCTCCTCCTCCTCAAAAAAAAAACGTAAGCAGCCATGCCGCATTACTGGAGCTGAGTTTTTAATTGGAGCTTGTTTTGATTTACTAATAACCTTGCTTAACTGTTCATGACTACAGGCCACACCCAATACCAAGTCTGAAAACTCCTACCCTATCCTTTCCAAAAACACTTAAGAAGTTGAATTTGGCACAAATTTAGTATTTCTTGCCATGAAATAATCATGTGAACACATATTTCTCAAATTATAACTATTTGAGGGTGCTCAAATTATCTTCAAATCAATAGTTCTTAAAAGTTTTTGTATTGTAGTTACACATACTTTCTGTGTATGGGAGAAAATTCACGAGTAAAAATATAAATATTGGATATTTGGATAAGAAATGAGTTGGTTATTCTTAGGGCTTAGGTCATCACAAAAAACGATAATGACAATTCGAAACGTAGGTAGAATTGCTTATACCCATAGGCTCTAAGTAGTATATATTATACCTGATACTGGGACACATTTTATTTCTTTGGATTTTTAACCGAATTAATCTTGTATTCATCTATTAAACAACCAATAAAAACAATTTCAGTTTTGATATTCATTTTTTAGTAAATTCAAAGCCAATATTTCCATCTAAAACTGCTCTTACATGAGCACTTGAACCTTGAACTTCTGGACCAGATTTTCAACAAAGATTCAACACTAATATATATTTTTAATTGAATGGTATGTAATTGACCTTCACTACTCAACGACTCGCTGAATGGGTTATTTTCGATTTCCATCCAAAACTGCTCTTACATGAGCATTTGTACCTCGAACTAGCAAAATTAATGATAAAAAATATTATAGGCTGTCTCATCAATACTCGCGGAACTGTTCATATATGAAATTAATTGGTACAAGCAGTCATAGAATTTATGAATACCTGCATAGATATCTTTATTTCCAGAAAGTATCACACATAAATATATTATTTCTTTTATTAATTTACACAAGTTAATAAATGGAGCCATTTTCAGGGAGAATTGACCTTTTTACAAAGATAGTTATTATAAGTTTAAATTTAGATGTTAACAATGGTTTAATTTCTTCTAAGATGAGGTATAGAGTCTCAATGTCGCTGGTGATTGTTTCAGCAAATATTGACTTGATTTTTGGTAGTGGGCATCTGTTCCAGAAATTTAATCACTTGTTCTGGTTGAATACTGCAGCTTGGGTCTTTTCCCTTGTAACTCTGTACATTTATGGTTATTTTCTCAAGTTCTTCAGGGCTGAGCTGAGCAGCTGGTTGTTACCAAGACGATAACGTTTATCTTCTTCTTGAGGTCCATATTGTTGCAGCAATTCTCCTTTTCCTGAATAGGTAGCCACTCCCCATCTCATAATATCTCTTTCTTTAGAAAATTGAAGACCAATACAAACAACATTTCGCTGCGAAAGAAGTATGTGTTTCTGAACATACTTATTTTGACATTGCTCTAATGCATTTTCCTTATTGTCATAATATTTTGTTTCAAATATAAACGTAGTCCCGAAGTCTGTAAATATGATATCAGCTCGTCCTTTATTAGGTATATCTTCTATAGCAGGTTTATCATCAATGCCAGCAAAATACAACGCCGTATTCAAGAGAAATTGGAACCATGATTCTCTCCATATTCTTGGTACATAGTCATAAAATTGGGACATTAGCATAAAAGGAGCCTAATTTGATGATAAAATCTTCCCATAGACCGCAAATGAGATCTCCTCTCATTGATCGGACTCCTACTACCCATTTATCTTCCTTATACTCTTCATGTAAAACATATGAAAGATGTTCACTAAAATCATTTAGAAGCTCTTTATTTGAGAAGCGTAGGATGCAAAATTCACTTTCACAACTTTTAATGCTAAAATAGCCACTGTGAAACAGGAGTGCTATAAATGATCTCTCATCTATCGTGGTATAATCAATATTTCCTGCGAGACAACGCTCTGGAACAGTTATCTGCCATATAACACTATCGCTGCTTTGACTTTTAAGAAGATACTCAAAAGCTGCTTCTTTAAACTCCTTCAGTTTCTCGTATAGAAAACTTCCAGATCTACCTGTTTCACTCCAGCCATTCATTGTGCTACCTTTTGAATTCAGGTAAGTGATGACGGAACAAGGACTATAAACTTGTACATCTGCACAGGAAAACTGGAAACCGTTGTGACGCTCTTTCATTACTTCAAGAATGGCTGTAGCTTCTTTCTTCTTGAAGGTTGCAACATTTTTAATAAAATCACCAAAATAGTCCCGTAATTCTTCTTCAGTGAAGCCGGCAATTGCAGGGTACTCCGAATCCATTGTTAGGTCTGTAATGGAATTGGGGCCAGAGAAGAAATTATCCATCGATAGTCGAGTTACTCCCGTCATAAAAGATAAATGAATATTGTGATTACCTTTGAGGGTAGAAAAAAAGCTGTGCAACACACTTAGGATTTTTCGGGCTTCAGTCTTATCATTCGCATAGGCACGCGTGTAAGGCGAGTCGTACTCGTCAATTAAGACGATGACAGGTGATTTCTTAGCATCCTTCAGCTCCTTATCAGTTCTTCAATGGCACTTATAGGGATGGTGCCTCAAGATTGATTTCATATGACTGTGCTACCTTCTGCAACTTGGACTTGAGGGTAGCTTCGAAGTTTTCCACGGTGCGAATTGAAAGCCCTCTGGAGAAATCAAGTCGAATTACCGGATACTGGATCCAGGATGTATGGTGTTTACCGATATATGTTTCTTCAAAGAGTTGTTTGTTACCTTGGAAGAACTCTGACATCGTGTCCCACCAGAATTGATTTTCCAAATCTCCTGGGACGCGTTAGGACGAATGAATTCGATGAAACACCTTTCGGTTTCCTCAGAATGAATTTACTGAGGTACTGAGTCTTATCCACATAGCATTTAATCTTGACTAGAGTTTGGAAATCAACATTTAATGCTGGTAGTTTGGCACATCTGTTTCCAAGGTTTAGCACAGGTGTTGGCACAATAGACGGATCATCTGATGGCAATGACGTTACAGTTTGGAAAATTATGTTCAATGCAATCAACAATTGGTACATATTACATAGCAGCCACATTGTCAATATGATTAGACCAATACGTCATGAAAATGAAGACGTGACTGAATCGAGGAGCGAGCATTCATTCTAAATAGTACAGCTCAACGTTTCTCACTTACAATTTTATCAACATGTAGATGGATTCTTGCTGATAGAATCTGATTAAGATTATCTATTTATTCGAAGTCGTTACTTTGGTTTATAAAAAATATTCATTAAGATAAGCAGATAAGACCCATAGTACGTTCATTATTACCTCTACTTATTTTTCCAAGATGTACCATACAGTACCTTATTATGATAAGTCAAATTATATTTATTGAAGGTTCGAGCCTCAATTGTATCATAGTTAGAGGGTCGAATTAGGTACTAATGGATAGAGAAAATGATTTCTTACAAGTTGACCTATAACTCGACTGCTTTTACCGCATTTTACAAAGTTAATCAAAATTTAAGTTTTGGCTGAAATTTCAAAATTTTGGTTTTTTGAAAATTTTGTTATCAGATAGGGTAAAGGGTAATATTTTCTGTATAATAATTACAATTTTCCAGATTTTTTTGGTCCCATAGAACGCTTGTATTATAAGTTGTAAAAAATGAAGAATATCATTGCATGGCAAAAAAATGTAGACGAATGATGTTTTTCAAATACTGAAACTGAGTTCTTAATTGGAGCTTGTTTTGATTTACTAATAACCTTGCTTAACCGTTCATGACTACAGGCCACACCCAATACCAAGTCTGAAAACCCCTACTGTATCCTTTCCAAAAACATTTAAGAAGATGAATTTGGCACAAATGTAGTACTTCTTGCCATGAAATAATCATGTGAACACAATATATTTCTCAAATTATCTTCAAATCTTAATAATCCGCCATTTTGGATCCATTTTGACTCAAATTTAAGAGGTTATATTCTGGTCACAAACTAATCCTACACACAAAGTTTGACCATTCTAGGCCGATTCGGTGATGAGTTATGGAAGATTCATGAAATTTCCTGCAGCAATTTCCCCTCCAAAAGCCGTTTTTTGCTCTAACTCCCCTCCAAAATCACTGAGGACGCTAAGATCAAAATACGTTTGTTACTTGAGCTCATTTTATCATATGACACAGCAATAAAAAATTTTCGACCCTCCTGTACCCCACCACTATTTTAGGTTGATAACCCCGCCTTCCCCCTCCAACATCATGTATGGAAGTGAATTCGGGATATAGTATACAACTTATCCCAATAACCATATGAATTCATATTAATTACATTTTTACCAACTTGAGGCTCCTCAAGCTCTACTCAAAATTTTGATAATCCGCCATTTTGATCCATTTTGATCCAAATTCAAGAGGTCATATTGTGGTCACCAACTAACCTCACACACAAAATTTGACCTCTTTAACTTGATTTGGTGGGAGATATGGAAGATTCAAGAAATTTCATGACTCAAAACTTCCTCAAAAAGCCGTTTTTTGATCTAACTCCTCTCAATATGCACTTAGGAAGCTGAAATTTGGATATGTTAGTATCCGTGACTCACTCTTTCATATGAAATCAAAAACGAAAAATTTGAGCTATTTGCCCCTTCTCCAGCCCCCTCAAAATTTGAGTGATCCGCCATTTTGAAATTTATCGAAAAAACAAAAAAACTATTTTTGCGCATTTTCAAGAAGAGTCTCTCACCAAATTTTGAGCGAATTTTATGAATACTCGCCGGCGCTACGCGTGGGGGAAAAATATATATATATATATACCAAAATGTTGGACATTTGCCAGATGATTACAAATGGTCTGAAACGCAAAGATTTGAAGACCCCACCCTCCCCCGACCTTCCCTTCCCAAATCAGGTAGGCTGTAATAGCTATCGTTTTGTTAAAAACTCAGCTAAAAAATACATATGTAATTATATTATTCGTAAGGAAATGAAGAATGACTGAGAAAGTTCACGATACCTTTAAAATACGTATGAAGTCAATAGTTGGATCATACGAATGTCTTATTTTTAAGCATCTTTGATCTCACCGTATCTATGTATGCGTTGAGGTATGTGGAGTGTCGATATACGTACGATATACGCATGTATGTGTAACCGAAACGCACCATTTTCATTTCTATATTGGGGTTGAAAATAGCGCCTTCACTATTATTATGAGATTTGTGAGCAGCAAAGGAGGATTGAATAAGCTGGCATAAATTGCGCACAAACACATATCATTTTCGGCGAGCGCTTTCTTTCATACATATTTTTCAAATTATCGTTAAACATCCGGGCGGAACGAGGGAAATTTGACAATATTGGCTTCGTTTTATCACTCTAGACGATAGCGACTTGACGTTTCTATAACTCGTTTACTCTTCATAAAACACTTTCCTCTCGTCCAACCTACGATAACTGCGTATCTTCGCTTTTTCCTTCTCTCAGCGGACTTCGCAGGTTGAGAAAAGCTTTTGAATTTATTAAACGCGAACGATTCGTAGGTAAGAATCGTTCTTTGGTTCTTTTTTCAAATAGATATCATTTATGCTCGTATCTTAGGCGTACAGCGAAGAAGTTCTCGAAGGTTTTTTTTCTGCTGAATTACCTACACGACGTCTAAAATGTGAAGAGAAACGACTCGACGCGAAAATAAGCTCTTAATGAACGTTTTACCAATCGTCGGTTGCCTTTTAACCAACAACCTGTTGTGCTTAACTACTCATCTTGAGTGCACAAAGCTGACGTATGGTTATGTGCACTTGTTCAAATACGAGCACTTGTATTCTCTACGATTACTTTCACTGGGCTCATTAGACGTCGATTCGAACAGCGTTTTGACTACTTATTTTTCGATTTTGCTCAGTTTCTTTTTTTTGACATGTTAGTTTTGCCGTAGGAGTTGAAGGGATAAGGGCTCTTCCTTTGATTTTTGGTACTTTTTGACTTTTATATATCATGGTTAACTTTGAGTACTGTTGTGCGCTTTTTTCCGTACCATTCAAGAAAGCTTTTCGGTAGCTCAAAAGATTTTATTCTTGATAACTAACCCACTTTGAACTTGGAGCTTTTAACAACACGGACACTTGAAGAACAATCGCACCCTTGAACGACTTGAGAATACGCTACCGAAATTAGCGTAACCCGTGATACAGATTTAGAGACTTGTTCATCACCACTGACTGAACTCTACTTTTAACTGAACTCAAGCTATACTTCAGCTCGAGCTGTCAACGACTAACTAACAACTCATAAACACGACTCATAATGACTGATAAACGATTACTGGTAATTCTGAAGCCCGTGTATTTTTTCACTCGATGCATCGACGATTTTTTAAACAAGATTGGACAATTTTCAAGAAATCCCTCATTTTTATGTACGATGTCGAAGTTGGAGTTGGAAAGCTACCTGTTTGGTGGATTTTAGTTTCGTTTACTTGGTAGAGTTACTGAAATCGTCAAATAAGACGATTTACCTTGGGACGTTTTTCGCAGGAAATTACGGAAATTATTCAACGCGGAGAATAATTCCAACATACAGAATTCTATGCCTCACTGTCAACGTATTCGGAGTTATTTTCACCGTAATAAACGTCGACGCAAAAGCGTCTCGCGTTGAAAATGTACTGCCGCCCCGCATCGTTGACCATTAGTACGTACGACGCGTGACAGTTTTAATTACAAAAGTAACCGCAACTTTGGTAGCTAGGTGCGAGGTAGTTGGATACTTTCTTCGTCTACGTATGAATTTGTAATTGATGTAGAACGATACGTATGCTACGAGTAGGTGTATTATGTCTACACGATATTGTATAGTACTCGTATACCCAATTAGCCATCTTATGTATGGTGATAAAACAGGTTACACCATTTTGCGGTGTGTGAAAAAATCCGAATTCCATTGTGATGTCAAAAAGAACACATGTTATCAAATCTTTTCATTCTTTCACCCCTCCATCCGTGTTGTAATACTGTTCTACGAGAGAACTGCATAAATTGTGAAAATGTCCTTGACTGTGGCAGATTTAAGGGAAAGGGGCTCAACAAATTAACGATCTTTTTTTCTTTTTTTTTGCTCTTTGTAATAAAAAACATACGTTGTGTTGGTGTCTCAAAAAGGAAACAACAAAGATGCCAAAAAAATCAAATAGGTAATTATAGTGTGGTCCACGAAACTAGACCCTCTTGATGAGCACTTTGTTGCCATATTTATAACTAATAATTATGGAGATGAAAGTATTGTAGCCGTATGTATTTTGGTTGAAAAAAATGTAATTATTTAAGGAAGTGCAAAATCGTTCTCTTTTTTAGCCAACATATAATTATTAAAATGAATGATGAGCGAGCCTCTGATGCAAATCACAATTCGATTTTATAAAATAGCTGGTTAATTTGATGAGATTTGGCAACTTTTTTTATAAACGCAAAAATTTTATGTTTTGTTTATAAACATGAGAGTCTAGTTTCGTGGACCATACTATAAAAGTATACACTGGCATTACAAAAAAAAGAACGTAAGCAGCCATGCTGCTTTACTAGAGCTGAGTTTTTAACAGGGGCTTCACACCCAATGTTAAGTCTGAAAACCCCTACCCTCAAGGGCAGGCCTAACAGGCCCTTTATAAAAAAAATTTGGCCCGTCCAATTTCTTTCAAACGATTTTAAATGTCGACTTCATTTCCAAATGTAAAGCCCCCTCCGCCCAGTTTCATTAAAGAAGTATTTTTGCCGCTAATAACTCGACCTAATTCCGAACTCGGGCCTTTTGGGCCCACCCATAAAATAATCCTGATTGCGCCACTGCCTCCCCTCCCCAACTTCCTTCATAAATTAGGTGGGCTGTAGTAGCTATCCTTTTCAAGTTAGAAACTCAGCTAGCAACAAAGGAAGTACCTTCATTAAAATTAATCACTTTTAAAACCCCGTCCAGCCTTTTTCTCCGCAAATACATACGTTTAATGATTCAGAGGGGCCCTTCCAGCCTGAACCCGCCGCCTAGGACAGGGCTCAGTCAGCAATTACTCATTTGCTGACCGTTCAATCCGCCACTGGTCTTTGATTCGATTTATTCTTCGTTCCTCGAAAATGATGAGGTTTCGGTTAATCTTAAATCCTGTGGAAAAATTTACCTAAAAATGAGTCCGACATTTGAGTGCGTCGAATCATGAAAACTTTCCCATTACTACCGAACAAAACAATGAACAGACTTAATTTCATTTCATGTCAGAACCAGAGTAACCGTTTGCGTTATGAAATAACTTGGAAATTTATTTTTACCGTTCGCGAAAATAATTAAATTCTTCTCATTCTTACACGACAACTGGAGCGCTAGCTCTCATTCATTCGAGCCTTAAAAAAAAAGATTGTCATCTTACCGTCAAATTTTTCCTTTTTCAAGTGCGCGTGCAATAATTATTGAGTTCAAAGGCAATCTCGTCGAGTATTTGTAATTGCGAGCAAAAGGACAAATTGAATTAAGCTAGTCGAAAATTTATTTTAAAAAAGCTTTCGAAAAGTTATACACGTGCGCCAGCCAAAGTATAAAAGAATTCGTGAAATTGGTAGTTTAAGGCTACACGTAGTCGTAGGTGTTATGGTTGAAATAAAACACTGAAAAGTTAATTAAACGTAAATTATGATGAAAAATTATGAAAAAAATTAAGAGAAAATAAATGAAGCATTTTAGGGACTCGTTGAAAATCACCGTTGGAATAATTATGTTTTTTCACTACTTGAAAAAAATAATAATATTAGCATTATTAAGAATATTTTTTGGGCTTCAGCGAAATTTTATTTAGAATTCACAAGTCTGATCCTTGCATAAAGAAAGGAGGTATTTTTGGAACCCTGGATAGAGGAAAAATTGGCATTTTATTTATTTTTCGAAGTTGGGAAGGCAAAGCATGATGCTTAAACCCTCAAAAAATTTAAATACGTCCAACATAATTTTTTCAAATTTCTGAAAAAATTTTGCTTATTTGCAAACTTTGACTCAATTATGGGAGGGGTAAATATTAACCTAGAGGGCTGAAATTTTTTTCACATTCTTTTGGGATCATTTTGCAACTACTGAACTAGGTACATACTCAATTTTCCAAAAAAAGTGAAAATCGACCCATCCTAATGAGCAATTCGTCCCATATTACTATTTTCTCTGAGTAAGTAGCAAATTCACTGCAGTAATATCTCTGTCGGACTTCGTCTCTTTCCTCTCCCCCCCCCCCCGAAATATGAAGAGAGAAGTAATTTTGCGGGACTGTCGAGTTTTTTCATTGTATTGAATCTTCAGCTTGGAAATCAAATTGAAAAATAACGACTAAGACAGTCGTAAATGTCAAATTTTCTTGGATTATGCATCAAGAAAGTTTCATATAGAAGAATGTAAAAAAAGAATTTTTCGATTTATTTGCAATTAATAATGGCAGGGTAACTCAATGTGACCGAGTCATTTCTGAGAAATGAAATTTCGCGTCGAATACAAAAATTCAACTCTGCGTGTGAGGTACGTTGCCATACTTTGTGCCAGTGGAAATGGCGTAAATTGCAATTGAACCGGCATGTGTTGATGGCGAAGAAAAAGCCACACTGCGATATCCACTTTGCTTGTCATTTATTCGAGTGAAAAGCGGCCGCGTGCGAAGGAAAAATTTTTTTTCATTGTTTTAAGCGCGCAATTCGTATCAGAAACTTTTGAGTGATTGAGATTTACCGAAGCGTACGAAATGGAATAAACTCTCGAATGAATGAACACTCGACGAGAAACCGCAGCAATGGATATACCCTGCGGCGAATGTTGTACTTTGTGTACTGCCATTTTCACACTTGACACACTCCGTAAATGTACTTCATTTATTTTGTATCTATACTCTATACACACCTATAGTACCCAGATACCATCAAACACTTTCGCTGGATGGACGTTCACTGCACTGTGAAATTTCTATACCTTGTGCGACCGCAGCAGTAACAGACGGGATGGTGCAGATTAACGGCGGCATTTAAGAGCCTGCCTATGTGCTGGGTAGAAAGACAATTCCGATTATGAAATTTTTCATTTGAGATTTTTTTCACATTATAGTTCATCGAGCTGCCTCGCACGTTTTAATTTTGCTTTAATACTGATACCGCGACGCAACGCCTCGTGGATTAATTTTTACGGCGTAGCGTTAGGCAAATTTATTAACACTTGGTGTGTGCGCGAGTATTGAGAACGAAAGCGAAAAAGATTTCGTCTCGTTTTTGAAGAAACAGAAAATCTCTGAGGATGTTTCGAATAAGATATATCACCTTCAACTAGCTGACGATAGGTAACCAGCGTGCAGTTTATATTATTCACCTTAGAGGCCCAGTGTTACCAGGTTTATCATGGTTGAAGTCGCAAGTTTCGTCGACTCAACTCGCCCAAATCGCCCAAACTTATAAATAAACCCTGACAGGGGCGTAACTAAGGGGGAGGGCTGAAATTGGGAACTTGAATTTCTTTTGGGAAAATAAGAACTCGAATAAATTCGAACTGATGCCAATTTATATCATGTATAGCGCACAACCAGGGACGTAGCCCCCTTGGCTTTTGGAAAGTTGGTAAATTTGGAGTTTTAGCGTAGTTGGTAAACTTGACCACTTGCGCAGTATTATTACAACAGATATTTTTAAATTTTTTGAAGACTAAAAAAAAAAAAGGTTGTTGGTAAAATTTCATGGTATTAGTTGGCAATTTTTGGTTTTCTCCCCCCCCCCCTGAAGAATCTCCTCGGTACGCCCCTGAACCCTAAGCGATTTCTACGATCATCTAAATTTGAATTGAACGATGGGAAATCCAGTTCTTTGGAGTTATTAATAATTGATGATTCATTGATTCGTACAAAACTCACGAAAACAAAAAATGTCTAAAAATGAAACTGGCCAGAAGGGTGATATTGAATGAATTTGTTATATATTTTGGCATAATAAGAAGTCGCCCAATTTGCGAGTAGTCGCCATTCCATATTTTCGATCGCAAAAATCATGTTGGAAGTCGTCCATTTTGGGAAAAATCGCCCAACCTGGCAACACTGACAGAAATACAGAACACACACAGAAAACAATTCTTATATGCGAGAACAATTTGAAAATGAAACGATTTCTTCGAGAGAAAAAAAATTACAAAACAAAATAACAGAGAACTTATTTTTAAAGCAAAAGGAACTGAGGACAATACTCTAATTTCTAACACTACGGCGGCGATAGAAGAATAGGAGTCATTATAGCTTCAACAGTCACAATTTTCGCTTCGTCTGCGACCATTCCTATGTTAGCAAACATCTGATTAATAGAAGCTCGATCGAAATGAACAGAGAATAGGACTTTGTGCGCTGCAGGATCACTGAAATCTCCGTAAAGATCAGTGACAGTTTTAATGAACAAATCGAAATCACATGTTATAGAGTTTCGGAACTGCCTTAACTCTATATTATTCATATAATGTCGAGTGTTGCGGCGCAGGATTGCGTCCCACTTATGCCACCTTGTGCTATCACGGTCACCTGGATGTAAGAACTTCTTTTCTAATTCCTCGATTCTAGATCTGACTTTTAATAAGAGTATTACTTTATCTCGTTCAATCTGAAATACAAAAACAATCAGATAAAATAGATCGAACTTTGTAAGTATTGAGAACAAAGCTATCAAACTGTTAAATTGTAATAATTTCAGACTAGTGACTATTTCAGACTAGTTCGCACGCAGCATGCATTGCAAAAACAAAAAGAAAAAGAACAAAATGAAGAATCACTTATCAACTTTTCTTGAAGTTGCGCATTTTCGCGATTTAAACGTTCCACTTTTTCTCTTTCCTCATCAAATAAACGTTTTGGGACTAAATCCGACATTATTTAAAGAAATTTAATACAAATTTTAAAACAAAGGTTCGCTCAAGCACTTCACTTCAGTAGTTACAAATTTGTCCGCTAGGAGTGTTATGAAAGATTCAATTCAAATTCAATTTTTTATTTTTTTAAAATAATTTTTAGTAACGATCAAAATCGTGTAAAATTCATTATTAGGATTCACACATTTATATAAATTTCGATCACTCAACATTAAATTATTTATATCAATGTAAAGATCTGTAGTTCGAATTCGATCATTAGAACTGATGGATTTATTGTAGTAATCATACCATTTATTATTTTTCTGAAATTTGTATGGATCATAAACGCATGGAATTTTAATATCAGATCCTTCAGTTTCCATGAGTAATTTTACCCAAGTTTTCGTTATAGGTAAGTGAGTTTTATAAGATTGTAATAATGAAATAGTTTTATTATACGCATTGTCCGTAGAAGAATCACCAATTTTTTTAGTTCTAATTCGACATACATAAATACCTTTAGAATTTTCATCTTTCGCAATTTTTAAGAGTGAAACGACCTCAATCTTTTTTCTTGTAGGAGAGTTCAGATATTCAAAATTATCAACATTGAATGTATTAGTGTTTTTTAACCATTCTAGTCGATATACAAATTCTTGTTCCGAAAATGTCACATTACAAAACAAAGAAATTTCATCTTCACCAATCCTATGCTCTGTTCTCATGAATAAATCATATTCTTGTTTAGATATACCGAAAAGAAGAAGTAACAAATTTATTTTTAAAATCCACATTACCTATTTATATTTTTAAATTTTTTGAAGACTAAAAAAAGAAAAAAGGTTGTTGGTAAAATTTCATGGTATTAGTTGGCAATTTTTGGTTTCCCCCCCCCCCCCCCGAGAATGTCCTCGGTACGCCCCTGAACCCTAAGCGATTTCTACGATCATCTAAATTTGAATTGAACGATGGGAAATCCAGTTCTTTGGAGTTATTAATAATTGATGATTCAATGATTCGTACAAAACTCACGAAAACAAAAAATGTCTAAAAATGAAACTGGCCAGAAGGGTGATATTGAATGAATTTGTTATATATTTTGGCATAGTAAGAAGTCGCCCAATTTGCGAGTAGTCGCCATTCTATATTTTCGATCGCAAAAATCATGTTGGAAATCGCCTATTTTGGGAAAAATCGCCGAACCTGGCAACACTGCCTTAGAGCTTGCAGCCCACGGTGTTTCGATGTATTTTCCTAGTTATTTGCGAACAATCCATGTACTGTATCTTTCAGAAAACTTGGCTGCGTCGTGCAATGATATACTACCCAGTATCCATAACCAATATCGTATTCGACCATCCATGTCAGTTGGAGTACGAAAAAGTCGATTCAAATTTATTAGAGGAGGTATACTTACTCGTATTGTTTTCTTGAACCGTTGATCTTACGCGACGTCGTGTAGCCTTACATCGAACAGCGATATAAGATTTTACTAATTTGCATTTTTTGCTGTTTTATTTTTTCGTGGAAAGTTTCGAGTTTCTTTCACTCCCCTCCCCCTCCTTCGCTCCAAAAAAAATCGTTTTTATACTCGTAACTTGAGAAATGAAACAGGTAATTCGAAAGAAATTTGAAAAATCATGTTTCTATTCACATACTGTATAGAATAACTTATAAAATTTAATTAAACAAAGTGAATATTTTTTTGGAAGCTTTAAAACTTTTCTCATTCATTTACCTATGGTTTTCAAAGAAATATACCTACACTTGAGAAGTTAAGATGATGAAGTAAATGCTCAAAATGTTCCAAGGCAGTACCCATTAGCAAATTAATACGTTAATTAAAATTAACGATAGGTAAGTACATAAATGGGAATGCAGGTTGTACATCTACATATACTATACGAGTATGTTCACGTTAGTGCTATACTTGATATAAATGCTGGTGCATATATGCAATTGATTTATTCATCCTAAATAGTATTGCTTCACAGTATATCATCGGTGTTGCACTGTACTTAGGTATTTATTTCATAGAAAATTTTCATCTTTTGCGATAGTAATACGTTGAGTATATTGTCGCTTTCGAATCCACTTAAATCGAAACCTTCTATCTATATAAGTGAAGTTACGTACATCTGTATAAGCTATAGTCTATATTCAGGTCCTACATGTTGGAACACCATGCATATTGCATATACGTACAAATAATGATGCTGATGACGAAAAACCTTACACCATGTAACCTTGCATGTATTCAGTCAACTCCAGAATCTGATCAGCTCTTACACTATCCATGTCTTTGCCCATAATTCTTAATTATTGACGAAAATCTACTCATATACATGTTTATACTCATTCGATTGCTTAGACCAATCATCAGCGAGCATAGAAAGTGAAGTGCTAATTCACAGATCTCTTAACAATAACTAAAATGGTTTTCATAGTATAAATCAACTTATTCTAAGTGAATAAGTCTCAGAATAGCTACGGTTCTAATCTTCTTCTGCATGACTAAATTTAGAATTTTCAAAAATTCATAATGATTTAATTATTTGTTGTTATTTTTTTTTTTTTGCTTTAAATAATAAAGAAACATTAATTTCATTTAAATCGATTCTTCTTGATTTTCTTTTACCGCGACAAACTTACGAAGGATTTATTGTAATCTTATGAATTTGTTTTGAAATATTTCAATTCTTTCCTCGTTTAATTTGCTTGCTCTGATCTAAAATTGATTTGCATGTGTTAGTGTTAGTCGTAGTATGGTTGGGTGTAGTTTCTTCGTTGTTTTTATTATAAATTTCTCAATCGTGGTAAAAAAGAATATGTACATTCGTATAATTGTTCTTGGTTAGTTTTGTCGTTGTTTTTGTAACTATTTTTTGTCAATTTCGAAGCAGTTTTTATTTATTTTGTATTTTTCGAATTCAGTGCTACTGTAAGAATTAAGTTCGTTTCCTCATCCTCCTCGTCTTTCTTCTTCTCCTACTTACCAGTGGCGTAAGTACGGGGGGGGGGACAACCCCCCCAGAGGCCCTTCGAAAATTAATTTTTTATTTCGAATTGGAAAGTATTTGTGATTTCAATTGGTATCGAGATAGACCAGCGTTGGGCAAAGAGTTAACTCAGAGTTAACTCGTTTGCGTTTTTTTTTTTTTTTTTTTTTTTTTTTTTTAAAGAGTTGAAAAGACCGAGAGTTAGATCAACTCTTTAGAAAGATTGCTTTATTCAGCGAGTCTTCTCAACTCTTTTTCAACTCTTTTTTCTTAAAAAAAAAAAAAAAAAAAAAAAAAAAAAAAATGAAAAAAAATTACAGACAGTGTAATAATTGTCCAACTTGCAATTCTATACTTTTATAATACAATCTTCTCGTCGAAATAGGTTGGGAAGAGATATTTTCATTTTGTAGGCTGGTATTTTTTTAAACATAACGCTCATATAAAATAGGTAGCTTTTACAAATGATAAAAATACCAGGTAACTACTTGATTCGAGTACCCAAGCGAAAAAATAAGCTAAAAGGTGAAAAAATTCAAAACATATTAAGCTTTTCACAACAAAAGCATAAATTAAAATTTTGGATTTCGTTAATAAACGCTTTCAAGCATTAAATAAATATTATTTTGCCATTTATTCTTGCTAACATCATTCAATATATAATTTATTTCTATCAGGGAAAGATTTTTGCGCTTGCGGTGCTCGAATCAAGTAATCACCTGGTATAGGTATGTTGTTCTTATTTCACTATTACTTTTATTCATTTTTTTTTTTTTTAATTTTATAAAATTGCTTCTCGTTGAAATTGAAATAGTAGGTAAAGAAAAGAGATGATTCATGTTTTATAACTTAGTGTTTATGAAAGGTTATTACATATTTTTTTTTTTTTAGTTTTTTAAAGCAGTTTCTTTTTAATTTTATGAAATTAAATTTTGTGAATTTGATAACTGATTACCACAACTAGATAAAAAAAAAATGTAAATCAAATATCTTCTCAAACTGCTTCGAGAAATCTTGATTCTTAAGGGGTAAAGATGAAAAATCAGGCATTTAAAAATTGGAATGAAGTAATTATTTCATCACTTGAAAATAATATCTGAAATCGCAAAACTTATTGTAAATACTTAGTGATGATAAGAGAATATTCTAACGGCCGCATAATCAAGAATATTCTAAAAAATTTGAGAATATTTTCCAGCCTCGAAAAATTTTTAGAATGAAGAGTCAAAAAGAGTTAATGATTCATAGTTAACTCTTTTTTCAAATGAATCACAAAAAGAGTTAAATTCGAGGAGTTGACTCTTTTTAAAAAAGAGTGGAGTTGACGAAGAGTTAACTCTTTTCAAAAGAGTTTGCCAAACACTGCGATCGACTATTTAAATAATTGATAATAAAAAAATTTTTGTTTTATGATTTGAAGGGATGTCAAGTTACGCTACTGCTACTTACCAACAAAATCATCAAAGAACTGAGTTGTCTCTATACACTGAATATTATTCTCTCCTTCCTGCACCAAAAAAGCTTCAGTAACCACTCCTTCCCGGCAGCTCCCGTTTGAGGATATGAGAATTTGTACCCCTGTCCCCTAATTTTTCTAATGTATAGTTACTGACCGCAGAAAAAAAATTTCAATCTTTTTTCTCGGAAAATTATTTCACACTTTTTGCAGTCTTCTCATTTTTATAAATACCTAGGCAGCATAATACGTATAATGACATGATGGTTCTCAGTAGTAGTGGTATCCATGACTTGATGGTTGTTTGCAAACTTGATGTGCTATCAATCACTTACTAACCCCATCTGGGGTATTGGCATTCACGCATGCACTGCTGTTGTACGTAACGTAGGTAATTAATAATTATTGGCTTCGCTTGAACTCCGGTATACCGCCGGCAAAGTATACTGTACGAGTTTACAACCTATGTTAGTTCCTTGTTAACGTAATAATGCTTAAAAAAAAATTAATACGAGACCTTTAAGGCGTTAGCACGTGTTCTTCATTTTCTCTTTGATATTCGCTCATGCTGCTCACGTTCTACTGGTGTGAAGTACCGATACCTATTTCTGTTTGAGTAACGTGTGTTGATGATGATGATGATGATGATGATGATTATTATTATTATTATTATTATTTATTTTTTATTTTTTTCATTTTTTATGTTGTCGATAAACTACAAGGGTGAGAAATGTGAATCGAAATCCAATTCACAAGAAATTACTTCGTCGATTTCTAATTTTTCAAGCAAATAATGCGTTGTCATCGATTACGATATTGAACCTTATCTGATCAGCCAACGTACACATAATATCCGTAATCGAAGTAGCCAAGGAGCCCAATGCACTAACTAAATAATATCTTATTAATTGTACGAGCGAAAGAAAGATACGCGTAAAACGACGCCGCGCCAAAAGAAAAACCACGAAAACGTGTTTGGCTCTTTTAATAAATTACCAGGACGAGTTTAGTTCTTCGTGATTTTCGCGGCGCGTTTCGCTACGTTTAGTTATTAAGTTTTTCACGTTTATAAAGTAATTTATATCTTTTATAAAGGCAAAGGCAGCTAAGTCTAACGCTGTATAACGGTCGAGAAGGAGAACGTGCATGGGTGTACTTTAACGTATAAGAATACGAGTATGTTCGTTATTAATACGATTACCTGAAAGCGTGTGTAGCGAGTGACAATACTTATCGTACCATGTATGCAGAATGATGGTAGACACCACATATAGCATAGCATAGCTAATGTAGATACATATACGTAGGCTATAGGTACGTACGTACTTGTGTTAGCATCATACTATACCTACATTAGGGTATTTACTGGTTACGTATATAAGTGTAATACCTTTATGGTAGCGGAAAGGTTAACGTAAGAGATTGGGTACCTTTACCTACCTATGTGTATGCTAAAAGTGTGGTTATGAAATGAGGTAGTCACGTATGTGAGAATATTGCTTCGTGACTGGGATAAAAGTCTCGTTTTACGCCTTACGCGCGATATAAGGTCGGCCGTTAATGTCTTTACTCTTTAGTATCGCGTCTTCTGACGTACGTATGGTAACTGTTTTGAAAAACTCTCGAAAATAGTGATTGCGAACGCGTAAATAGGTGAAAAACGAACAGGAAAACGTACGCGAATAAATTGCAAAATTATGGTAGCATTTTAAAAAGTAGGCTACTTAACGCGTCGCAAATGAAGCAATTCGAACGTATAATTTAGTAGTTTTTCTTTTCTTCGCAAACATAATACTCGTATATTTTATTTTTATTTTTTTTCTCAATGCGGGCTGGACCGACGCCAATGCTAGCGTAGATTCTCGACAATACGTAATCATAAACGGGCGGCAACTCCAAAAGGACGAATTATAATGGTAATTGCGTTACGAAAATATTGAAATACGAATTAATTCGAAGAAAAACGTGTCTAGAATATTGTTCTTTTCGGGTCGTTTATTTTGATTAATTAACAAGCGGATGGTGATTTGTGACGAATCGCTATGCTAAATAATTTGCCAGAGAGCGTATTATTGGTCGACATTTCGTTTTCGTTAATATTGGCGCCCTGTTTGGCGTATCATCTTTGTGATCAACACCGCGTAGCAAACGCAGTCAAAAAAAGCGAAGAAGAGATCGTGAGAGTGAGAGTAGGGTGGAGTAGAGAACAACACATCTGACAACTCGTGATCTTATAACAACGAAAGGTGGAGTTACGTTGAAGGTAAATGAAAAATTAATCGCCTATTCGATATAGGACACATGTGCGTTTGCATAGTTTATTCGTAAAACCGCGTAACCAATTGACGATATTCCCTACGAAAATCGAACTAAAGTGTAAAATCGCTTTTCAATCGGATAAAAGTTTCGTGGCAAGCATCGGTAAACAATTTTTGTTTGATGAATTATTTATTTACGACGAAACGCACGATCGTATAGCTCGTAAGCTCGCATTTATTTATTTATTTGGTTGTGCGTGTTTTTTTTTTTTTTTTTTTTTTTTTTTAATGTAAATAACAGCTCGTATAACGTCGAAATTTAAAATCAGTCCTCTCGTTTTTATTCCCTATGTTAGTCAGATTTACCAATCTGTTTTTTGTCAAGTCGTTAAATTTTATTATTCAAGTTTAATTGATTACTCAACTATATATTTTAATTTTTCCAATTAAATTTATTAATTTTTTATTCATTTAAATTTAAGGATAGTTTAATTTATAACATTATTTTGAATTAGTACTCCAGGCATCCTAGGCATTGCCCCCCACTCGTCATGACTTCCTATCTTAATAATAGAAAACAGATTTCACATGTTCGATTTATTATCTGTATCGCGGAGGCTTCCGCAGGGTTCCGTACTTGGTTCCCTTCTATTTATTTTATACACAAATGATCTTTTTAAATATATTATTAGTGACGTTTTCTCTATATTGATAACACTACAGTTTTAATTAGTAGTAAAAATCAAAATGAGACTATAGAAAAAGGTCAATAACACCATAAACGTTTTGGCAGAATGGTTTCAAGAAAATAGGCTTGAAGTTGATGCAGAACCGTTGTCATTCCATTTACTATACCGTCCTCCTCTGCTCGTAATCTCTTGATCAACTTCGATCATATTCCTTCGGTAATCACTTTTGTGAACATTTTAAAATTTCTCGTAATTTAATATGTACCTTTATTTTTGCGAAATAAATTTTTGATGATCCTTTTCGACTAGTTTTCAAATTCAGCCCTATATGCCGAACAATTAGCATCAAATTACCTGCGAATTCTGTGGTATACAATTTTTTTTTCATCTATGAAATGACATTAACCCCCTAATGGCACACATAAAAGTAATTTAAATTGGAAAATAAAAATTGTGCTGAGTCACTCAAGAAATTGAAATATAATATGTTATTGTGCTCGCTGAAATGCAGAATTACATTACAAAAAAAAATTGCATAATATCAAAATTGAAGGGGCAGCATACATAGGATAGAATAGAACAATGTTTGAAAATTTCTAGCTCCTTCAATATTGAAGATAGGCAATTTGCTCTTCTAAGTTTTTTCTTACAAATCTTTCGAACTACAATATAGCATGGTTTTATTTTCAATTTTTGCGACCTGAAAAATGCAATGAATAATTTACATAAAAATTCAGAAGTAAATCAGCCCCTTCAAAAATTGATGTATGCAACTAACACAGATTCCCAAACTGAAGAAATTGTGGCAACGTTCAACTATGAAGGGTGCACAGGGATGAGTAGCCGGTTACGCCGGAGCGCAGCGAGGTTGTATTACCGATGGGTGACATTCACCCATGTGTGCCAATTAAGGGTTAAAAATGGTTCATTTAGTGAAAGAGTCCGATTGTTGTGCTTAGTCAAGTTGTTTGTTTTTTCTCCGCCATAGCACCAAATATGAGAAAATTAATGCTATATAAAATTAATCTACACCCAATTTCCCAACAAAATATTCCATTAGCTTTCTTTCACCGCTCTTCGTTGATGGCGGGTAGAACAACTTTGAAAAAGTAGCAATCATTATGGTTACTAATTTTCGTTTTTAAGATTGAATTTATATTGCATTTTGGTTTTCTTGAAACCAATATTATGCTCGTAATGGCGAAGAAAATTATATATTAATGAAGGCGATAAAAGGTAATCTATGTATGGACTCGGAATAAATTATATGAAGCAGGTTTATAGTATAATTGTCAAGGGCATCCTTACGATCAACATACTATCGCCATTGTCGTCATCGTAGCCACGACGAGAATGATAAAAGGCGTAATAAAGGCGAAGAAATGTGCATGTGTGCGAGTTGCGAGGTCGTAGAACGCCTAATAGTGTTTCTTCTACGTCCGCCGTACGTATACGTATAAGTTGAACGAGAATTTCGCTAGCAGAAGTTTAGAAGAAGATATTTCAGAAAGAAAGACGTCGCCAAAGAAATACCAATAAAAGGCGACGTATCGCGATTCGCGAATGCACGCGATAATAAAGAAAGCTCTTCGAACACGTCACGTCGACGTCGACGTAGTCGTCGTTGTGTTGCTGGATAATCTCTCGAGTATATTCGGTTACACCGCACTGCCTATCCGTCCCATAGTACACATATGTGTTATGGCATCGGCAGATCTAGCTCTGCAAACCGAGTTATCATATCGTATCGTGAGTTTACAAAATTGTCTTAATAAATGTACGCACTTTCTTAGTTCCTTATTTATGCGATACAAGCGGTCCGCATATACAGGGTGTTTCATCGCAACGTGAGCGCCTTCATATCGCATGCGAGGCTAATTATGTAACACTTATGTATAATGCATTGACAACCTTACCAACTGAGGGGGCCGAAATTCGAAATTTGAAGAAAGTTTTTCTTTATTTTAGTGATTTATCAAATTTGAAAATTTTTATTTCATCATCTTGAAGAGACGAATGTAAGCTGTTTGTGTCCTATGTAAAACATGCAATGTAGTATTACTAATAAAAAATTGGTACTTAGCAGTGAAGGGGGTATATTTACCTTGAGGTATGCGGACAGTATTCGAACGTTATACATCGTAACCATACAATAAGAACAATAAAACAGATAGGAATATACAATGTAGCTAATAGGCATCAACTATAGATAACTACCAATCTAGTTGTAATCTATGATTCCTCTCTCTGTTATAGTAGTTATATAATATACTTTATACAATATATGGATATAAGTAGATATTGCCTATGAAATTTATCAAACCATATAGATTCACACCATATTAATCTACTCTATTTGTTCTATTCTATCCGACTACACAGCCAAGCCCATATTCTGGGCAAAGGTCTTCCTGAGACGGGACCATTCGGCCCTATCTCTCGCCACTGTGGAAAAGTGTCGGTGGGTAAGGAAACGGCTCAACTCGTCACTCCACCTTGTCTTTTGACAACCCCTTTTTCTTTTCCCCCAAATGAACCATTCTAAAGCTCGTGTACCCCAGCGGTCATCTCCTCTTCTAGAAATGTGTCCCGCCCAGTCCCATTTTAATCTACGAATGACGTGATTTATTTCCAAAATACCTTTTAGTTTGTTTTTTATATTTCTAATACTAATTTTATCTTTCTTCCTTATACTCAACATCGAACGCATCATGGAATTTTGGGCGGTTATAAATTTTTGTTCATCAGATTTCCTGAGGGACCATGTCTGGGAGCCGCAGGAGTTGAAAATTTGAACTTGGTGAAAATTGGAGAAGGGTTCCCTGAATATACTTTTCAGTGACCAGAATTTCTTCCACCTAGGTTGATTCTTCTGTTAATTTCTTTCTCTGTTCGGGAATCTAGTGAAATTAATTGACCCAGGTAAATAGTCTCATTTGTACATTCAAATTCCTGGTCCAACTTTAATTTTGTTATCATCGATTTCATTTGATATTATTTTCGTTTTTTCAGGACTCATTATTAAACCTGCTTTTGCGCTAGCTGTTTGTAAATCTTTTAGCATTGTTTTTAATTCCTCCAAAATTTTTTGAAATTAGGACAATGTCATCTGCAAAACGTAAGTTATTCAAAAATTTCCCGTTAATTTCTATCCCACCTTTGTCCAATTTAATTTCCTAAAAACTTCTTCCAGCGCGCAGCTAAATAATATCGGGGATAAAGGGTCGCCCTGTTAACTCCCTTCTCTATACCAAAGTAATCGCTTGTTTTATCAGTGATGACACGAGCTCCCATGCCGGTATACATTTCTTTTATTAAACCTATATAATTAAGATGTACCCCTTGCTTTAGTAGCGCTTGCAACATAAAGTCATGATTTAACGAATCGAACGCTTTTCTAAAGTCTATGAAGGCAAGGTGGAGCGGTTTCTGGAACTCATTGGATTTTTCGATTATTTGATTTACAGTGAATAAATGATCGATGGTCGAGAATCCCCGTCTGAAGCCCGCTTGTTCATTAGGTTGGTGTGCCATAAGGGTATTAGTGATCCAATTTGTGATTAATTTTGAGAAAATTTTTGATAAGGTGGTACCTAAACTTATCGGACGATAGTTGTCTATTTTATGCTTATCCGTGAAGGGGGTAGATGGGTAGAAATAATGAGGAAAGCTTGGAAAATAACCGTAATAATTTGTCATTTTTTGATCATTTTTTGCATATAACTTGAAAAATGTTGCATTAAACCTACTTGTCGAACAATCTGTATGGACTAATACAACATCCTAAAGTACATATTTGTCGCCCTAAAGAATCTTGAATCAATGAAAAAATTTCAAAAAATATGATTGTTGTCAGATTTATTCTTACAATATTCTAAGAAAATGTTTGTTGGAATATTTTTCGGGGGCATTTTAAGCTATTCAAGGAGCATTTATCTAGAGTAAATATTAGATTAGTGATGAAATACGCAAACATCATAAAAAAATACTGTTTTTCCAATCATAATTTGTTAAATTTTTCTCATTATTTCTCTTCAACTGTCACCACCCTTCCACATTTCTTACCAATTTTTAGTCACTGATATTACATATAATGTAAATTTGTTCTATATTTTGGCATAAACAGCGTATTTTTATTTGCTTCAGATAATGAAATAAACATTTTGTTTTTCGTTTTCAGTCAAAATACATGGAGAAGGAGTATTTTTATTTTGGAGATAGGAGTGTAATTTTTTTCAATGTTATAGAAAAGTTAATAAAGAACGTACACGTAAAAATAATGAAGGTAATGAAAAGATCAAATCGCGTATATGTTTATTGAACGGAAGAATAATCATATATAAAACAGATAAGGTTATTTTGAAATTTCATTCGTTTAATTCTGCTTTCTTTTAAGAATCTGGCCAACTATTATTTGCCATTTGATCGTTGCAATAGCTAAGTATATGTATTTCAACAAATGTAAAAAAATATTTATTTTCAAGTAAGGTTATGCATAATGAAATTTAATTTTAATTTGAAAATTGTGGCTTCTAATTCAATTTCCTCATTGATAATTATGTATGTTGCGATTGAATATGAATCGTACATTTCGTTCATAATTACCATATTTATATACATAACATATCTGCTGCCGTTTTCAACGAAGAAAATAAAAGTCGTGGAATTGTGAACCCCAAGCCCGCCACGCTCCCTTCCCCTTGATTACGGCCTTAAGTTTTTGTATCTCGGCCTCTTCGATAGGCAAACGTAATACACGAGTGTCACATATAAGTGACCTTACATGTGATATGAAAAAGTTAATATTGTGGTAAAACACCTTAATCCTCTCAATTCAATAAATTTTATTTTAAACTGACAAACATATTTATATATTTTCCCAGGGTACTGAGTACATTTCCTTTTCCTCCCTCTGTAGTTGAGCCTGTGAACATGCCGATTAAGTTAACGAAACTTTTGAAACGATGATTAAGGCGTATCGCGCATCATCAATACGGTCGGTCATCAGCTTAACGTAAGTGACCTTTTTTTTTTCTGCGGAAAAAACCTGTGTCCTGGAATGTACGCGCGTAACCGATAAAAAGGAAGGAAAAAATCCGCGCACATTTTCGATTATGCGTAAACCATTTTAAAGTTATAAGCGTAGGTCTATCTTTCTTTAAGGGTAGAATAAATTCTAAACTCGAAGCAAAATTGTCAATAGAATATTCAGTATGAAAATTTTTCTAAAAGCTGTTTCATTTCGGTCGTGCTCGCGGTATAAATTTTCGACCGCTTTTGCAATTTCCAATATTTTTCGTTTTATATCGCGAGAATAAAACGGCCATAAAGATGTTTTGAATCACCCGGTGCTTCCTTTATACTTATCAAATATTTTTTGTCCTTTCATACGAAAAGAAATACGTTTATCATTATTATAGAAAAGAGATTCCAACAAATTAAATCGACCGATGAAAAAGTAGAAAAAATTTTCATCTTTTTTCTACGTATAGAAAAGAATTAAAACTTTTATGAAAAATAAAACCACACATATATACAATCGTACATATATATACTTACACGATAATCCTATTAGTATATATTTTGAGTACCTAATATTGTACTAGTATGCGTATGTTTACATATTTACCGCATATTATTCTTACTCTTATGTAATTACGTATATGTAGTTGTACAGTATGTAGTGCTTCCAGTACTCATTGTCTTCTTAGTTCCTTTCTCGTGGTATAAGTATGTAATCTATGGTATACCCATTGTTAGTGGAGCGATGAAGTTCGTACTAAGAAGTACCTCTGATGGAGTCCATATTTGAAACGTTAGTAATTTACTGTCATCGCGTCGCTAAAAAATTATTATAAATAATATTTTCATATTATATAAAAATTAATTTATTAAATTTTAATATTTTGAATTAATTTAAATTTTTAAATATATTTTTATTTAATCTTGATACAAAAATAAAATAAATAGTTTTATTTAAAAATTTCTTAATTTATATTTCTATAATTAAACAATCTTTCATCATCTGATTTAATATTTCCACGACTTAATAATTTTAGATTTTGACTTCTTTTACGTTCTTTAATATTAATAATCTTAAATATAATATTTTAAATCCTTATTTTAAAATTAAATATAAATAAAAAAATTTTAATTAAATAAACTAATCTAAAAAAAAAAAAATATGCGCCTCGTACGAGTATACGATTAAGTATTAGTATACGGAGTAAATTACTTGTATGTCGTGTGCACCAATTAACTAATTAATCGCTATTATCGAGACAATTTTTAGCATCCGACGTCATAAATTTGCGGCGATGTGTTGGCTTAGAAAATGAATAAGCGTTGTACTCGCACATTGTAAAAATTGCAGGAAAGTCGTTACTAGAGCGGTTGCGAAATTCGATTAATTTAACTCGCTTGATTGTAGAATAGGGGCGCCGCGGCGTGCCATTTCAATTTTGTTAAACTTTCACGATGAAGTATTGTTTTCTCAAGTTTTAATAACGCTTTCGTGGTTGAACTTCGAAGGCGTAGGTAGGTATACGGTAAAAATTTACTCTTGAAATACAATGATAAGAGAAGTTGTTTTCTTTTTTTTTTTTAATTAAGTATTTAAGGAGTAGTTAATTACGAAATACCCGAAAAAATGGGATTGGGAAGCGATTTGAACTCTTATGGATTGTTTCCTTCAGGGAAAAGGAGGACGGAGGAAGGTATTCATATTTTTTCGAAAAAGAAGAGTTAATTGCGGGTAATATAGTATATTATTAAAAGTATACATGTATATAATAGTATTCTTGGACTCTTTTCTTCAGCGTAAAATTCCCTACCTCTGAACAGAATGTAAATTTGTTCAATTTCTTTTGGTTTTGATACAATAGTAAATTATAAAAACCATCATAAAATGTAATAATAAATTTCGAACATTCTCTTTCTTCATCATTAATTGATTTAAATCAATTGTATCAAGAGTAATTAATCATAAATTGAATAAAGTACATAATTTCGATAAATATGCTTTAGAATCTCAGAAAACGAAATGATGAGCTTGGAGACATTCTAGTTTGGTTTAGAAAATTGGGGTTTGTCCAATAACATGTACAATATACATGTATATCTAATTATATTACATATAAAGAATCAGCATGTTATGATGTTTCATTACTTGAATGGATCAGTGAATGATATCATAAAAAATTATACCACACCCGGTGATAGCACTCCTGTCTGTTTTGAGGATCTTAAGCTTCTGAATCCTGCGCTCATCATTCGCATCGCGTAGAGCCAGGAGAACCTGTCTAGAGAATGCTTTTTCTGGTGTTCTCGATTTTGGTAGCAAGATGAAATACTCATCTGTCACCACCAAGCAAAACCTCGAATCCAGTGAACAGAATTCCGATTCAACCTGGACAAAATTAGGACTTAACGTCGGTCATTTAGCATTTTTTTGCGCATTGGAGCCTTCTAAGTATCTCAAAATGTGAACATTTGACGATTTTGGCCCTTGAACAGTACGCAATACAGTTTTGTAAAAAATCATTATCGATATTAATGTATATACCTACTTATATTTTTCAAGCCATGAAATCGATATTAATTTTTTTTTGTACACATCATTTTTCTATAGAGTATAAAATATCAAAATTTTAATGTTTTGCGCTACAGTTTTAGAAAATGTTGCCCATTTTAAAAAGCATCTCAACCGAACAGGTTGCTCCTTGGTTCACAGAGATGACAGAATTCTATACCCGTTACCCCAACATTTTCCAACTCTATCCACTGAACTGTTTGCAATTAAATTGGCCCTCATCTATGCTCATGAGTTTTCTATCCAGATAACCTTAATCATTTCAGATTCTCTATCAGCTCTATTGACCATCCAAAACTATCATTCTAAAAAACACCACCATTTCACAAGATATCGCCCACTTCCTTGCAATAAATTCCGAAAAATCCATAACACTGTGTTGGTCTTCTTCACACAAAAACATATCGCTAAACGAATTGGCAGATTTATCCGCAAAACAATCCCTTCACCTTTCTCCCATTCCCAACATCCCCATTCCACTGCCTGACATTAAAATATCTATAAAAAACATATCCAAAACACTCTTCCAAAATTACTGGTCTCAAATTCCCAATTCAAATAAACTAAAATCTATCCGTCACTCCATAGAACCATGGAATTATCCTTCGTCCCTCTCCCGAAGAGACGAAGTAATCCTCACTCGCATACATACCGAGCACTCTCTCCTAACCCATGGACATCTCCTCTCTAGACAACCCTCTCCCATCTGTGACACTTGCAACGTTCCTGTAACCGTTCACCACATCCTGACCGATTGTACCAAATACCGCTCTCCAAGACACTTATACTTTCCTAATCCAGACCCACCATACATCCATCAGAACAACCCCAATCAAATAACAAAGCTCCTAAAATTTCTACACTCCACATCCCTATACAACCTCATCTAATCCTAAACCATGTAAAATAATAATAAAAAAAAAAAATAATAATAATAATAATAATAAAAATAAAAATAAAAAATATGAACCGGTAGGTTCGCCCACGCCGGGTTCCCGGCGGACGGCAACACTGCTTCATGATAAGTGTCGCACAGACACGCGTTTTCGTAACCGTTAGTTAGTTAGTTAGTTGTTGGTTCTTAACCAGTTTCTGGTAAAGTTAGTTCCTATTGAGTTCGTTTGTAAGCTCGTTGGAGCGTATACGTTCCTAAGGCCACGTTTCTATGGCCGTTTAGAAAAAGAAGTGTTTTTGTATTCCTACGCGCTTTAATCGTCGTATCCGAATTAGCTTAATTAGTATTCGCGTATTTCAATGTAAACATCTCGCGTAATATTTTGTATACAAAGGTGTTAATAAATTCGTTGTTCATTCGGTTATCGTTGATTCGTTGATCCTTCAACGAGTGGTTGTTTCGCCTGCAGCAATAGCTCAGCAAGAACCTAACTCGAGGTTTTGATGGTTCCTCGACGGTTATGTACGACATCCATCATCAACCAATATAAAATAATATACCATCACATTTTGGCGACCGTGAAATGGAGCTAAATCCAGGTCGAAACGTGAACAATTCCGCCATATTGGATCAACAAAGCGGTACCCATGGAACAATGGAGACCAACACCGGAGCCAATAGGAACGCTCCACGCCAAATAGAACATCGTTTAGAACAACGTGGAACAAACGATGAATTTCGAGAAAGTTCGACTCCACATGTAAGTCAGCAACCGTTGTTGGATAATGTGCTCGCGAACGTGGTCGGCCTTGGTAATCGTGAAAGTGACTTTTCGCTACAAATTTCGAATTCTCGCGAATTAAATATACGTCAACCTACTGACGATTTTTCGTTATTTTTGTCCGAAAACCGGAATCAAGTATTCGCGTCGAATTCGTTACCAATTTTCGATGGAACGTCATCGCCTGAACAATCGTTCACTAATACGGTAAAACATACACCTGCCCAGCCCGTGCACGCGAGAAATACGGAAATGCTGTCATCAGTGCCGATTAATGGAAATCCAAATATGGAATTACAAAACGACAGATTATCCGTCCAATTTTTAAAAGAGCAAGTAGACCGGTATGCGATAGCGCTCGAAGAAATGAAGATCGAACGCGCTCAAAACGCTCAAAGGATGGAAAATATGGAAAGGCTGTTAGCCCAAAGGGGCATAAACCTTACTCAACCGGTGCATACGAATTCGGCTGAACCATCACGCCAAGATCATTCCGTTCAAGTTGACGACTTAATTCAACTTGGTCAACAACAAACTAGTCAGGTACCTACTCATATACCTAGTAATTTACCATACCACAATATACCAAATATTAATACGTGGGCGACCTATAATCCTAGTCTAATGCCGTTCAGAGTAGAATATAACATTTCTAAAGAAATAAAAGAATGTAATATAGTATTTAATGAACATATGTGGAAAACACCACTACGTTTTTTAGAACGTTTTGAAAACGTAATAGCTAGTCATGCCCTTTCTGATCAACAAAAAATAAACTTATTAAATAATTGCATTAAATACCGCCGAAACGAGTGGTTAAGAAAAGTCGATTATGAAACTAGTTATGGTGCAGTTAGGAATAAATTTATCGATACGTACTGGGACGAACGTACCCAACATTTAGTAACTGACCAATTTTTTAAACAAAAATACGATGAAAAAATCCGACCTAAAGATTTAGTTACCGAATTGCAAAACTGGTACCATATAATTAAACACCTAGATTCGATGAAAAACGACGAAAATAAAATTAAAAAAGGGATAGTAGGTCGCGTACCGCCATCTTATCGCACTTTTATAGCGAGTACAAGCATCAATGAGATGTGGCGGAAATTAGATGAATTAGCAACGATGTGCCAACCGCCAATAGAGGACAGAAGAGCATACGAAAATGACCCGTGGATACGAAACCAACGCGATTATCGGACGGAGTATACACCACAGCGTCATAATCTCGAAACGAAGAAAAAAGACCGCAATTCAATGGAAACAAACGTCGACAATATCGGCCGTCAAGTAAAAAGAATTATTCTGATAATAATAACAAAAATAGTAAATTGTCTCATGATTCACAGGTAGTCAAAAAAGACGACGCACGTAAAGCAGACGTACCTCCCGCCGCAGAGAAACCGAAAACGAATCATTTAAACTAATAGCAACTGACAAGAAGAGCAGTCCTCTTCGCATCTTAGATGATTCGGAAACAAGCAACAACTATTTCGATATTAAATCATACGGTAATTATAATTATGCAGTTATTAACGGAATTTATGTTATAGGCGGCGAGATGTTAAAATCGCTAGTGAGACATTTACTTATTGAATCGCAAATGGCTGATAAACGGACGAAATACGCGGCTTAGCGACGCTGAGATATAGTATACGATTACGAGACGCTGAGAACTACATCGACGAGTTAGATCCAGACGTACCATTGCTGATATCGATCGCAGAATACGAAATCAATGCAACGAAAGTCGGCATACGTCAAACAACGGGTATGATACGTCGCATCATAAATAAATTACGCCAGCGACCAGGTAAAACAGAAATTATACTACCTATATTGAAAATGCATGCGTATGATACCAAAAATACTGCGCACCGAACGCCTAAGAAGTATCTCGAAAAAGTAAAAGCGTTCAATACACTGAAAAACCGCAAGGTAATAGGTTGGTATACATTTATGGAACCGCAAAAGGCAAGACGTCAAAAATACCACGATACCATACCAATCACTAAACGTGGTCACATATTCGTTGATCGTAACTATTTCAATGCATGCTCTAAAAAATACGAACATTTAAGTAAATGGGCCTGTGAGGCCATATTAAGTGAAATCAATTGTCCATTCCCTAAATTTACTATTTCAGCGAAACGCACATCGGTAAACAACGTTAGTCTTACAAAACCGCTACGGAGCGGTGACAAACTAAACAAATATTGTAAGAATTTACGCGAAAAAATTCAAGAGACCAATAGAAGCCTACTCATTCGTCCTTTTAAACCATCTGACGGCGAAGAAATGTATAAACTACACCCACGTAAAATATTCCTCAGCGATGGTGAACACATATACGCCATTGACCAGCATACGAGCGAGGAAGACATCCTACGCTACAAAGAGAGGTTCCAACCTGACTACGTTATCAACGAAACGGAAGATGGTCGTACGGTATACGAACCGATACATAAAAAGGTGTCCCCACAACACGATAATCACAACCTCAACGTCGTGCAAGGGGCAGAAAATAAATCAGCGATGATCAAAGTCAACATCGGTAACACTGGAAAACTACTTCTCCTGGATACAGGAGCCGACCTAAACGTCGTGTCAGAAGAATTAGCCAAAGAGCTGGCTGAAAATGAACCAACTAAAGCTACGATCGAAGATGATGAGACAAGAAGATCGATCACCTACGCTAACGGTTCATCTGAAGAAACTAGCGGTAAAATCTTAAACCTAGATGTATGCGTATGTAAAAATCGCGAAATCACGCTTCAATTTGTCGTTCTGAAAATCGGCATGCCCTACCTGATCATGGGCAACGACGATATGAAAGAAAGAGATTTCATCATCAGAATCGACACAGGTGCAGTCCACTGGAAAATAAATGAGCGTGAAGAGGAAAGAATACCGTTAGTGTTGAAAGAAGTGGTGAATAAAGAATTACGCATCACCAACGTATGCGTGCTCAAAAAACCACCCAAGAAAAGCTCATCAGGTGAGAAAGCATACACCGAAAAATTGTATAATGCGCTAAAAGCGTTGGAAGAACGGAAAGAAATCACTGAAGATAAACGTAAGGAATATTACAATCGTCTGAAAAAATACGAAAATATCTTCAGAGATGAAACCGGGAAATGTAATGTATACGAGGTAAATATCCGGCTCAAAGATGATCATAAACCAAAATGGTCAGAACAACAGTATGCGATCCCGCAAAAGCTACGAAAAGCAGCAGATGAAGAATTCCAACGAATGATTGAAGCTGGAATCGTCGAAAAGAGGCAAACAAGGTTCATAAACAGGAGCCTTCCGAGACTCAAGTCAAATGGGACGATTAGATACTGCATCGACCCTCCAACGTTGAATCAAGAGCTCATAGACGACGATATCGATCCAGGAAAAATCGAGGAAATTCTGACGGAAAGGCATACGACGAAATACTTCACGTCGATAGATTTCAAAAACGGATTTTGGCAACTACCGGTACGAAAAAGCGATCAAGAATACCTTGGTATAAAATACGGCAACGAAACGTATGTATATACACGCATGCCATATGGCGCGAAGACTTCACCAGCTGAATTCATTCGAGCAATCAACGAGGTACTACCAACCGCCGAAAGCGCTAAAAAATGGATAACAAAGTACGTCGACGATGTCTTAATTCGCGATAATGCAATAGAACAACACGTCGAACATATCGAGAAGGTATTTGAAAAAATCGAAGCGGCTGGAATGACGCTAAACGCGTCGAAAACGAAATTATTCGAAAACAGTATGACGCACTTAGGCTACGTGCTCACGAACGACGGTATAAAAAAGCAGTCCGAGAAAAAACAAAAATTCAACGCGTATTTGGACAAGTATACGAGAAACGGAAAATATACGTTCAATAGGAAAAATCAAATACAGAGACTCTAGGCTTAGCAAACATGTATCGCATCTTTATTCCAGAATATCAGGAGATCGTGTCACCGTTACGTGAACTAACCACTAAAAACACAGACAAATTCACGCTAGATGAAAGGCAACAACAAGCCATCCAAAAACTCCGAGAGGAATACAATAAAGATACTGAAATCAAGACGCCAATCGAAGATAACCATTCCATATATACGCGGTATCTAGTAAGGAAACAGTATCGTTTGTCCTATACCAGAAGGACAGTGAAAACAACATACGAATTCTACTCACGGACTCAAAAACCTTAACCAAGTCCCAGAAAAATTATACGCTAGTAGAAAAGGAGTTATACGCGTACATAACTGCGTTAAAAAAATTCAAATATTGGGTAACAGGAAGAACAATATCCGTACCAGATGAAGTGCGTACCTACGTAAACAAATTTCGAGACCTAGCCGAAATTCACAAAAAAGCAGCGTACTGGATAACCATCATAAACAGCCATAAGATAGTATACGAAAAGCAACCCGACGGTTACAAAAAAATTCTTCAACTGCATGAATTACCTGAAAATCAGGAAATCGAATCGCGAGTAAACGCATTGGCATCGCAAGAACAACACGACACGATGGAAAAAGCCATTAAAAACATACGCAAGTACCAAGAGGAAGATGAGAAAATCAAAGACATTTCTCTAAAAATCCAGACATCGGAAAATCAAAGCTCAGGTGCCAGCAAGAATTACAAACTCGTTAACGGAGTCGTGTACCGAAAGCTATCGGAGTCAGAAGAAATTCCGTACCTACCAAATGCCTTATTTCATCAAACGGTAATTTACCTTCACAACATATATGGTCATCTAGGGGCAAACCGCCTCCATACCATTTTCAAGCGAATCTTCTACGCCCCCAATGCACTCAAGGATATCAAGAAAATCACGAATGAGTGTATCGATTGTCGTGCGAATAAAATCTACGGCAACAAGATGGCAAGAGAATTCGCGCCAATAAGAGCAACTGATGTAGCTGAAATAATTTCCGTCGACATATACGGACCACTTCCCAACATCAGCTCAGAACCGAAATACATCGTGGTAGCGAAAGATGTGTTTACAAATAAAACTTGGTTACAGCCAATGACCCGCGCGACCACAAATGAATGCGGCAAAATATTAAAGAAGATCAAGGAAGATTGCAGTAAGATATCCGCAAGGCCAAAGAAAATCATTACAGATAACGGAAAGCAATTTGCTTCAGAAGACTGGCCGAAAGCGGTGAAAAAAATTGGTGCGGTAGCAAAATACGTCACACCGTACAATCCACAGTCGTCGACCGTCGAACGAACTATGAGGGAGATCGGTACGAAACTTCGGTTAAAACTCAACAAAAATAAAGCATACGAAACAATCGATTATACCCATGAAGATTGGGACCGTTTCATACCGGAAATCGAATTAGAACTCAACACGTCGCTCAACGAAATTACCGGAGTCATACCTAACGAAATTTGGGACCCTACGTCACTGATTCCAGACCCACGAGTATGCGAGGTGAAATTCGACTTAAATAATCGGCTCGAAAATCTCAAAAAAGCTCAACCAAAATCGATGACTTATACAGAAGCGAAAAAAGTCAAAAATATCCAATGGATCAAGGATAAAGGAGACGTATGGATCGCATGTGATGGGGCATGCAGGGATAACGGAACCGAAAATGCACAAGCTGGCATTGGAATCTGCATACACCCCGACGCTGAATATAACATAAGTCAACAACTCGAAAATGAAAAAATGTATACGAACAACAGAGCTGAACTCACAGCCATACTGATGGCCATTCGTTTTGCATACGAAAAAGGAATGAAAAAAATAACCATCGTGACAGACTCCCAGTATGCGACAGATGCATTAAACACACATTTAAAGAAATGGAAGTCGAATAATTGGAGGACCTATAATAAGAAACCGATCACAAATCGAGATCTCATAGAAAAAATCGACGAACTACGGGAAAAAATCTCAAAGGAGAAAGGAAAAGTGGACATAAGATACATAAAAGGCCACGCAACCGATGAAACCAATAATGTGGCAGACAAACTGGCCAAAAAGGCTATCTACGGGGATGAATTATCGGAAATACTCCATAAAATCGAAAATCTCGGAAACAACCCAATGGCTAACAAGATGGCGGCCCTAAAACTCATAATACTAGGGGCACAACGCTTACACACGATATCAAAAAGAAAAACTACACAATGAGAAGCAGCCAGAGGGAAGGAAATTCGAAAAAGGCGACGAAGTATGGTTGACAACTCATCCACTGTCTAGTGGTGATCGAATGACGTCACAGAAGCTGTATCCGCGATCCAAAGGTACATACAGGATCGTCGACGAGGTAGGAAGAAATTGCTACAAAATAAGGCAAACAGATCCACCAAGCGGCACAGTAGCTGACGAGAAAATCGTCAACTCAAGACAGCTCACAAAGGTATCGAAATCGTCACACGGAGGAAACAGAGGTCCTCGCCAACCACACAACGCAGAACCACAAGCTGGTCCGTCGCACGAAATCACCGAGACAAAAAACAAGAAGATGGAGAAAAAAGACCAACCCGAAAAAATGCCAAGGGAACCCCGCACCAGAGCGGAGCACAAACAGGCAGCGGTTGGATTAGTATCGACGGATGCCGAGGTGGATCGAGTAGCTGAGGTATCCGCTCGAGAAAATCCGACAAATGCACAGGTGCAACGGCCAATAGAGACCAAAGTCCCTCAGTCCAGCCACAAAACGGTGAATCAAATAGTCGTAAACCCGCAATCAAACTACGCATCATGGACACCCACAAGGATGTCGCCAGGAATGTACAAAGATGCCGCCAAAATAGGAGAGCTCATTCCATACATCGATAGCGTGAAAGTGGCGAGCGCACTCACGGTGATACCGGGTGAAGAAATGATCGAAAACGCGAAATTGGCAGTTGGAATGGCCCAATGTCACCCGATACTCGATCCAAACACTAACACCTTATTGACAACACCTGAAGACATTTTATTTAAATATGTGATCCCTGGAAAATACCAAAAACAGGGAATCGTCCGTCAAATACTCGGATTGTAACATATATTTAAGATGTAAATAAATATTAATTTAAAATGTATGCGCGTAGGATATAGATACATATATAGTTACACTTTTTTTAATATAAAATCATTTTTCTTTTTCGACACAGTTAAACGATTAACGTAATTCCATAACTGATATAAATGTGTCATTAATTATTTAAAAAAGAATAACGTAAAAATAATGGCCCGACTTAGGGGCATGAATCTATAAAAATGGTTCTATTTAGTAAATATTCTCAGTCTCAAGAGCCGAAAAAATCGGCACTAATAGTGATTAAGTTCATCCTATGTAGAATAAAATACTTTTCGTTATATAATTAGGATGTAAATACGCGGAATTTATAAACATCGCTATGTATATGTATTCTTCTGTAAATAACGCTGTTTCTATAATAATCTTTGTGTTGCAGGAATACGAATTAAAAAGTAAAAACGAGCGTAGCGTCACTGTCCGAAACCGTCACACATAGCAGAACGAAGTATACGATTAGGCGGGGAGAAGAGGTAGTCAACTGTCAACGCACGCTGAGCACCAGCGTTATCACAACGTATTCCAAAACAACAGCGAGCCCGCACGATTCGGAACAGTGACGTATACAAAGACGCACACATACATACCTCATACTTCATTATACAATTTTTCTTATCTTGTTCTGCGTGTTAATATATAATCGTTAGTGATATATAGATGATATATGGTGTTACTCATATTTTTACGTTTCTGCATCTTGTGAACTTGTTATGCATACTCATCCTTGTTGTATATAATTTGTGTTACTTTAATACTTAAATATGAAACTGAGACTGAAATAACGTAAATCCATTTTCGTTTGATCATATATCGTATATTTTTCTTTTTTACCATACGTTTTCTCTTGTACATATAACGATTGGTTGATCATATTTTTTCTTAATAATACTACAAACGGTTCGTTATTCTTTAAAGTTTTTTATTCTCTCTTTTTCAGTGTTGCCTTCCTCCGTGAGCTCGGCGTTGGTCGAGCCTACGGTTTCCCCTCCCCTCGATCAACACCTCGGGGGCAGGGGGGAGTCGGCATCGGCCGACTCGCCTTCGGTGGGCCACTTCGGCTCTCGGCCGCTGAGGGGCAATGAACCGGTAGGTTCGCCCACGCCGGGTTCCCGGCGGACGGCAACACTGCTTCATGATAAGTGTCGCACAGACACGCGTTTTCGTAACCGTTAGTTAGTTAGTTGTTAGTTGGTTCTTAACCAGTTTCTGGTAAAGTTAGTTCCTATTGAGTTCGTTTGTAAGCTCGTTGGAGCGTATACGTTCATAAGGCCACGTTTCGAGGGCCGTTTAGAAAAAGAAGTGTTTTTTGTATTCCTACGCGCTTTAATCGTTGTATCCGAATTAGCTTAATTAGTATTCGCGTATTCTAATGTAAACATTTCGCGTAACATTTTGTATACAAAGGTGTTAATAAATTCGTTGTTCATTCGGTTATCGTTGATTCGTTGATCCTTCAACGAGTGGTTGTTTCGCCTGCAGCAATAGCTCAGCAAGAACCTAACTCGAGGTTTTGATGGTTCCTCGACGGTTATGTACGACATCCATCATCAACCAATATAAATAATCTACCATCACAATTTAAAAAAAATTATTGGAAAACAATGTTTATGCTATGATGGTTAGATATATCGGTGGAGTTTTTGCAGTAATCATTGTACCCTCCATGGATGTAGTAATATATATAATTTAGAAATATTTATAGCGAATTTTCTTTATAAGGATTTAATTTCTTTCTGTATGCCTAAGAAACAGTGATGAGTATTACCTCAGTTGTGAACTGAAGACAGCGTGGAACATGACTCTCCTGGCCCAAGTTGAATATCCTGAGTTGTTTTTATTTTATTCATTTTTGGAACGAGTTCACTACATTTTTTAATTATATTATCAAACTTTAGATCATCGTTAAACATTATGCAAAGATATGTGTAAGATAATTGCAGATTTGTGTTTTGCAGATATTCACTTTTAATTCTATTCTATTTAGCATCATATTAATTTTATCAAGTATTTTTTCAGTTTTTAGTGCAACATGTTTCGAGGTAGTTGCCGCAAACAGAATCAAAAGGTCGTCAGCAAATCTGTAAAATTTAATATTTTTTTATGTATTTTGTGTATCAAAAATATTGTAGAGGATATTCCACAGCTTAGTTCAAGTACCGAGTTCTGTGGACATTCCCGTTCATAGTTTTAACTAATTTTTATACCTTTATTTTCAAATATTATGCTTCGATTTTTTAGATAGTTTGATATAAGATATTTAATATTTAAATTTATATTGAGTTAGTTTAGTTTAGCCATTATGATGTGCCAATATATGGAGTCAACTGTCTTGAAGATATCCAGATTAATGGCAGTAACGCAGCCTTTTCTATGCATTACATTCATGATGTGCTTGGTTACCATAAAAGCAGCTTCTGCAACCACGACCATTTTTAAAGCCAAATGGTTGGTCAGAAAAGTAATTAATTTGGTTTAGTTTTTCTTCACAATTTTTTCATGATTTTTCCCTGATTAGAGAGCAATGAAATTGGTCTGAAATTGTTGGGTTTTCATTTTTTGGAAAAATTACAGGATTTATAATTTTCCAACACTTTGGGAAATAATTTGTTTCATTTAAATTGTTTTAAGCCCTGCCCAGATCAAGGCATAGATATGGCGATCAAAATTACAAAATCAATTTCGAAAAAGAAGAAAAAAAATTCATAACCTAAAACCAAAAATCATAGCAGATAAAACTGAAAATGAATTCATTTTCATTGGCTTAACTCACCGATTCGTAGGTGTTATGAACCACCACGGATATTCTTTACTTTAACCACTCATAATAATCACACTTTATCACCGAGAAAACAAAACGAACAATGATATTTGACGAGTTTTAATATTTACCAAAAGCACATCGAACTTCTAAATCGTAAAGAAAGTGAACAAATTATCTTACTTCTTTTCAAAATACTGTTTTTAACCTTTGATTTTATAGCCCTTGTTTTCAATATACCACTCACTGAATCAGTAGTTGTACCATTTATTTGTAATTTTATCATAATTATGTGTATAAGACCAAAAAGGGCGAAATTCAACGAATATAGCAAACTATAAGAATATTTTTAGAACCCCTAAAAACTGAAAAAAATTGTATAAATAATTTTTTTATGATTTAAAGATGGCAATATAAAAAGAATATCTCAAAACCAAAATTATTTGGCATAAAAATAATTTTTTCGAAATAACGAATAAAACATCAAAATTTCAAAATTTTAAAATTTTGACCCCAATATGGGCGAGGTAAATATTAACCTAGAAGGTTGAAATTTTTTGAGCATTCTTTTAGGACCATTTGACAACTTTTTTTGCCTAAGGGTCATCGATTTTCGAAAAAAACCAAAATTCGTTCCACCCTGGTATCCACCCCCAATCGACAGGATTGAGATTACCTCGCCAATATTGCATTTGCAAGGGAACTATAGAAATGATACAGAACACAATATTAAAAGTTCTCATAAAAATCTTGTAAATGCGAATATTGAAAAAGCAATTCCTGATGTTATTAGTTTTGCTAGATGGGCAATGAAAAAATTGTCCATTTCTCCTACCCTCTATTAGATAATGAAACATCCAAGGCTTCCAACTTTATACTTAATCAAAACTTGAAAATGTGAGGATAGAATTCGGAGAGAGGGCAAGATAGCGTGTGATAAAGAACGACGTTATTCTGGTCTCAAACGGAGCCAATGGTTGCGCGTGCGAGGATGACAGAAAAAACAGTCTTTATTATTCTGATCATATTTGCGACATCACATGACATTTGCGAGAGTCAAGACATGGACGTAGAAGTTTTTCGCTGGTCGTGCTCTTTGGGCGTTTTTTTTCCTCCCTTCGTACTTATATATACTTCTTTTTCGCCTATACTCTTAATTTATAAATTAGGCCATTAGCCTCGTACCGTCGTACAACATCGTTGAGAGAAAAGTTTCGCGGTGGCAAATGTGTTCGAGGTTGTTCCATTTTATAAGTAAAGCTTTTCCATCTCTTCTCTGGCGTGTCTGATGTAAATTCTTTTAAAAACTTTATTCGAGCGCGTACGGCCGTATCCGAGGCTCCGGTGATAACGTACGATACTTATTAATCAGTATAACTGTCACGTATGCGCGTCAGCGAATTTCGTTTTTAACGTGTACTTCACGCCTTTGCTGAGGTCCGTTTGGTGATAAAAGTGAAACGTTTCACTCTACAGTGTTCATAGACAACGCCTTTTTCTAATGTAATTCTAAAAGACTCGTTGCATCGCATTCCTTGAGCGAAAGTCGATCAAAAATGTGTAATTAGCGAAGAAAATTATTTCCTTATTTCGAGCATCCGATGCGCGAGACGATTGAAGGCGATGAAGTTAAAAGCGAATAAAAGCTTTAAAAAATTTATTAAATCGAATTCATTTCTCGACGCCGTGCCGTGTGGCGTGGTTTATCTATATAAAGAAATTAAATTATTCTTGGAGCCGGAATCTGTGCTTTGAATAAATGTAAGCCTACGAGGGCTTTTTCGTTCATTAAAAGCGAACTTTTCAATAATGTTAAAAGTATCGGCTTGATTCGTTCTGATTGAACGTAGTGAAACGGAAAATTAAATACGGGTGGTTTTTCGAACGCGATTGAATTTATTTCCAATGAACTCTGCCCGGCGTTGGTGGTTCACCCGCTCGCCTTACGCAGCGTTAATAAAATATAAATAAGAAAATTCGATAAACTTCGCCTTTAGGTTGTTTTTACTCTGGTATTGGGCTTCCATTGTCGAAGCGTAGCGAATGATAGGTAGTAAACGTAATATGTGAACAATTTTTAGTAATTATAAATTCTACTTGAACGTACAGACATTACTTCTCCAGATACCTGATAAAGGAAGAGTGAAGACGGACTACAAAAATATTGGTCTCTGGTCTGCTTAATGCTGCATCAGATACACAGTCGATAGCTTAAATTGAACTATTTACTTGTTTTTACCGTGATCATAAAATTCATCGAAAATGGGGTTACCATAAAAGAAAAAGATGCCTTGGCATTGAAATGCGTTAGAGATGGAAATTTGGTTCTTGAATCAAACTTTCTGGTTCGCTTTGGTAGAGTGGTGTCAACATCAAACGTTATAATCATTGTGAAAGGCATTTGCCTTCAATATTCTCACCGAAGAGAAGAACCTTTTGAAATAACCACTCAAATCAATCTTGAAATCAGAAACATTGAATATGCAAAGTGCAATAGTGTTGCCGGTGCCTTCGGAAAATGCAAACATAGCGTTAGACTACTCTTTCAAATTGCCAAGTAAGTATTGAGTAGATTTTAGAAATTCATTTCTAAAGATGTTCCTTCTAATGTTACATTTTTAATAGATTTAATAACATAGATGATCTCCCAACATGGTCTTGCACTGACCAACCATGTGTATGGGCAAAGGATAAACAAAATAAAGCGGCTGTAGAAGCGGCACTAGAGCCTAAGCCACTACTTCAGCTGTGCCACCCGAAGAAGAGAACGACTATGGTTTATGACCTTCCACTCATACCAGATTATTATAAAAGTGAAGAATGTGAAATTTTAATAGAAGGTAGAATTATTTTTTCTCATATTACGATAGCACAGCTCATTTACATTTCACTAGAATCCTGAGCCAACTCTGAGTCACACTTCGATAAATTGAGTGTTGTGGCATTTCAATATACATTATAGTACTATGTGATCATTTCTGGTTTCAAATCTTCTGGTCTATGGAAACACTTACAAGGTCGAAATACAACAGATTTGTATCTACCTCTACCTGAAGTTACACCTGAAAGAAGTCAGATTCAAAGTGAACAAGAGTAACATTCCTTTTTAGGTATGTGCTTCAATTCACAAAGTTCAGTGTTTCCTGATTATAATGGAATTCATGACCTCATCAACAGCTTAGAGAATACGGAAAAGCAATTCTACAACGCTCATTGTTGTCATCAATGAAGAGAAGTGCAAAGAACTCGCTCATATGATGCAAGTCAGCATTAAATGGCGATGAGAACAAAGAGTATGTTAGAATTTATTATTGTAATTTTCATTTTTTAAATGTTGCGTACTCTTACTTTTTCTAATTTCACAGCTAAGAATTACAGCAAGTAATGCATATGAATTGTATACATATAGCAAAACTCCAAAGCTTGCCGAAAATTGGGAGAAAAAAATGGAGAGGTTGGTTTTCACCGCGTTCAGTGGAAACAAATATACGCAGCATGGAATGTGAGTAGTTACAATTCCTCAGTAGCTTTTTAAAATATGTTGAAATGAAATGAGTACTGTAAACATCGGGTGGTTTTTAAAAAGAAACTATTAATAACCTAGTAGTTTTTGAAAAACTACTGCTTTACTAGTAGTAATGATTGATACTGCCTGTTTCACCACCTGTAAACTACTGATTCGTGAACTAACAGTTCATAAAACTACTGGTTTACTAGTGGTCATGAGTTTTACTGCCTGTTTCACTACTGGTTCATAAACTACCAGTTTACTAAAGTATTAGTTTACTGATAGTTATAGTTGTACTACTTATTTCATTGCCTTAAACTACTAGTATACGAACTACCAGTTCATGAAAGCATTAGTTTCAAAATATAATGAATAGTTTTATACACAGTAGTGATGTTTAGTATTTATGATTTTTCTAAAAACTTGTGGTACCTCATTTTAAATAACAGATTAGTGTTTTCATTCTTAAGTTTCTTGATTAAGAAATACTGCTTTACACGTTTACTTTCAGCTTTGTTCTTCAACGTTCTCTTAATCGATTCAGATTGAGTGAGTTTACTTTCATTTTCCAGGTAAATTTGTTTTTGGCTATTCTCCATTTTTTTCGTCGTTTGTTTATAACTTTCACCGATTCTTTCTTCTTAGGCTTTTCATTTTGTTTACGTGCGTAACTTTCATGTCGTTTTAGATTTTCTAGATCAACTGCTCCTTCCGTTTCTCTCAATCATTCGCGCCATTTTTTCTCACATTCGCGTTTTCTTCTGAGTCATTCTTCTCGAGTAAGAGTCACAAAAATTGAAATTGTTCTCTAGACGGATATGGTAGATGGAAATGAATTTTCAAAATGTTCGAAGTTCTGACGTCGTGGACAAAAATTCCTTCGTTATGGATAAAAAATGATAGCATCCACGATGAAAGAAATGAAAGAAGTAGACATGGCGTTGGAAAAATCTTAAACGTTTCTCATTCTTTAATCGAGATTTTATTTTAAAGTACTTTTTTGTAAATGAATGATGAAATACTTACTGATTGAATATATTTTTCATGTTTACTCCCAGCATAATTCAGTTCTTCTTCAATGTAACCAAGGATAGAAATACGACAGTTTTGGTAGAATTACCCATAAATACTCGTGACTTATATTAAATGATTTCCCCGCACTTCCACCTTATATAATTTATAATAATAAATGTACCACACTATTTCAATATATCATCGTCATCAGCATTGATCATTTCCATATCATGGTCATCAAAATCAATTGACTGCTGCTCTTGCATTAACTAGAGAAATTAAAACAGTGATGGAATATATTATTCATTTATTTAGATGCACGGTATAATCAAAGGTCGTTGAAATAAATAAATAAATAAGGAAAATTAGTACATTACCATATCATCATCATTAGAATTAAGCTGCTGCGGTATTATTTCATCATTATTCTTAGATGACGACGATTGATGCTGCTGCTCTTGTAACTAAAAAAATTCAAACAACTGTTATTAAATACAAATATTTATTTAGAATTTTATCAAAGGGAAAATAAATATGATTTTTTAATCGTTATTGTGTGATAAGGTGAAACTTACTGCTGTGTTATACTGCAGCGCAGCTCGATAACGTATCGTCGATTCTGGAATCGAATAATTGGGGTCTCTCAGGTAAGCTTTATACTTCTTTGGTATTTTTCGTGACATTGTAATAGTGTTGAAACATGAACGGTGATGTTAAAATAATACACACGATATGGTTATATTCACATTTAAGAAACTTTGTAATGATCCCAACAATTTTTTCACACACTGTACTAATCTACTGTATTGGCGGTTCATTTTTGGGGCACCCTTACCCTTCAAATTTCACTCGAAAGTGCCATCATAAAATCAATAATCGATAATTTTTTTTTTTTTTTCAAAAACAAGTAGTATATGGTTTGTGTTGTATGTAACTATGTACTCGAATATGCTTATTGTAGATTTTCGAAAGAATTTTCGACCATATTTGAGGGAGGGAAGGGCTAAAGAAAAACCAATACTTCTGTATTTTTTCTTCCTTTTAATTTTACAATTTTTTTTTTATAATCAAGGTATTATAAATATTAAACAAATGTTATGGAAATTTTCTTTGATTTTTTTTGTTGAAATTTTCTTATAGATTTTTTTTTTAATTTAGGTAGTTTTTGCCACTGTAAGCCCGGACCTACTGCGCCTATTGGCTAATATGGCACTGACTTTGAGTCAGTTCTTTTTGAAATTCTTATACATGTTTATTGTTGTTATTTATGATGTTCTGGCCGCAAAAATGTTGATTTGGTTACTAGTTGCTCGGTTGCCGTTTATGTAGCTTCCCACTTATGCACATGGGCAGGAAAAACTTTTAAAACCACGAGACCTAAGATGACGAGTAACGAATAACAGTTATCTGATTTTTTTGTTTCCATTTTTTCATGTTTTAAAGCGACTCTGGACGAAGAATTCGTACTTACGATTACCGAGTACGTTTACATATCCCATAATAAATGCATATCGATACATAGCGAAAGAATTCCGTAAAATTTGCACGAAGTAAAAAGGAAGAAGTATCTCGAACATCAATACAATTACAGCTCGTCGCTGTATTTTGAACGTTATCGAACGAGGGCGAAAATTTCCAATGGAAAGCATTACAGTTCGTCTGATGGTATAACACTTTTGTAGTCTGTCTGTGTAGACTGTAATAACCTGATACGATGCTTATTCCATCATTCATGCGAAGAAGAAGCTGATTTTAGGTACATTTGTATGATACTATGGTGAAAACGAGAGAGTCGAACTTTACGTTATGTTATTCGCGTAAAATCACATTACCGGGGAATTCGTGGTATCGTTGCAACCTATTCTTGTTCGTCGTTTTATCTTTTTTTTTTAATTCTTAAATTGCCAACTGCCTATATGTATATCGAAAAAATTGTAAAAGGAATATCATTTAATATTGTTGGTTGTATTATGAACTTCTTATAAAAGAATTTGAATCATATTTGATATTGAGTTGAAATTAATGGTTTCACTTGACTGTAAACAAATTTGTGTCTTCAATAAAAAAGGATTTTTGTCTACAACTTTATCTCATCGTCTTTACATGTACCTTTCTTCCCCTTCATCTCTTTAAAAGTTGTACAATTAGTCTTTTAGATTTATGAAAAATCGAACTTGCATCTATTCTTCTTATTCATCAAACTTAGCATTTCCATTTCTTTACACTCTTCTCTTATTTACATTAATTATAATTTCTTCCTCAATTCACAAAATTTAAATATTTTTAGAGTACATAGGAAGGATACTTACCTCCAACACTTGACCTTGCTTCGAACCAAAGAAATTGACAAATATAAGGTAAATACTTCACACCCTTATTTCCATCAAATTCAGGCGCAAATTTTGTTAGCCAAAAAAAATTCCCCTTCTTCGTCATTTGGACGACAAATTAAGGATCCACTGTTTTCCGAATTGAAAAAGAAAGTTTATGGAATGATGAAAACGTGAAGATGCTTTTAAAATTTTACCATGAATATTACATTCCCGATTTATTAAGACATAATACCGTAGCTCGTAGAACCATTGTTTCTATTTAAAAATTTTTTGTTTCAACTTTTTTCATTCATTAAGTATAGAGATGTGATGAAACCAAATGGTACCATAATTTGTAAGTATCTGCCTAATATTTTAAGAAAGTGAATTTTTGGTGTTCAATATGTCTAAGGTATATATGTTTAAATTCGAAATTGTTCCTAAAATTGTTGTTCCTAGTTTACCAATTAATTTTAAGCATTCATTAAGTACATCACTTGTCTAATAATTATCTCGTTTCCTAAATCATCATAAAAACGACCTTTTTGAAAATCTTAAAATTCTTCGTCATCAACTAGACTTTCATGTGCATAGATCATTGACATCGTTCGTCATATCCTATGAAGTACAGAGAAATGGAGGAATATTTATTGAACACCCTGAGGCTCCAAATCTTTCAGCAAAAACCCCTTATCCGCTAAGATCAAATCTCCTGGCTGCATTTCTTTTAAAATTCCAGAATGTTCAACTATGCTCTTATCGGAGGTTAAGCTGGGGAAAGCATTGCTAACTCGTGTAATGACGCCATTAGTTGCAATCACAATGAGTACTTTTAACGTCTATGTGTGTTTGTAGTTTGCTATAGAGTAGTTCTTGCTCCTTTATACTCCATGGCCGTTCACAACGAAATTTAGTGCAATCAAAAACTCCACTACAATTCCTAAAAAGCGTGAATGCATATTGCGAACACAGCTGGTTTTTCAATTGAGAAGGAATTTCGTTCATGATTTTTTCACGAAGTTTAAGTGTCATCAACACTTGATTCTCCAAACTGGTCGAGGATGGTTTATGTCCCATTATGTATTGAAATTTGATGGTTCGGCATAAATGAACAATAATCTTGAATGACTCTGGGGACAAACCTATGGAAGTAACATACCGTTTCATTTCAATCATTTTAAATATAAAATAAAATTACATTAATTGTTGTATGAACAAAGGAAGTACCTGTTTAATGTATCATAAATTTTTCTGGTGAGAGCAAGTGAACACCAAAAGGATAATAAGTTTTCAACTTCCCAACTTCGTTTTGAAGTTCTGAAATTTGTGTTTTCTTCTCGAATTGTATAGCCATATCTTTGATAGCCTGTTTATATTTTTTGGTGATACTTGTCGTTTGCGGTTCATGTGTAAAAACCAAATTTGTTATTCGCGTGAGTACATTAGGAGAATTCCGCGTTGTACAGAAAGAAACATCTATCGTTGGCGATTACGGCATTAAATTGTCCATACAAACGACAATATTTCAACTTCATTCATTTCAAGAGCTGACAAAATTCAATATTTTGAAAGTTGACTATTGTATTGGACGTGGATAAAACCTTAAAAAAAAAAAAACTCTTATGCTATATTAATGATTTCGTTTCACTACAACTTGGAGAGTCTTGACAAGAGTTTGTATTTCGTAGAGACGTTTCAAGATTCGACGAGATGAATAAGTTGGGTGATTCCACGGCGACATCTGATACGTTATTTGACGGTATCTTCTCGCTATGTTACTATAAGTTTCATTCGTCTCTAGTATATCATTCTCGCTTCACGAAAATAGAACAAGGAATTCTACAACGAAAATCAAATATCAAAAATTTCCCATTTATATATTATTCATAAAACGGAAACATCACGAAAAAAATCCATCTCGCTGAAGGAAAAATTGTAAGCATCTATGCCACGTTACTAGAGCAGAGTTTGTTATTGGGAGGGGGAGGAGGGTATGTTCATATGTGAGGTGATGCTGGTAACTCTTTCTTACTACATTGTAACGAAGTTGAAAACTGCTACGAATCTATACAGTACTTCTTTTCCATTAGTATGACTTGAACTCAGGAATGGGCAAATCATGAAAATTTTGATACAGGTCATGACTTTATTCCACGGATCCAGGAAGTTCTGTTTCGAATTACAGATCACGGATTACTGATTTTAAAATGACCTGTATCATTTGATTTCGGATTTTTTTTTCACGTTTTGGTTGTTTGGAAAATGAATTTTGACGAAGAGGCTAAAAAAAATAATAACAAATTCATGGCTTCCATTCAAGGCATCGAGAGAAATGACCCACATCACGTACCCCACCTGTAAAATACCTTAATATTATATCTTAATTATAAACCAAGCTTGATAATTTTGTAATAAAGAAAGATAGTTTATATGTTATTTTCATCACAACATGACATAAGAATGATTACGATACATTCAAATTTTTACATGAAACTACTACATTCTAAAATT